>OX376205.1:4606216-4695248 GCA_947363905.1 Lithophane semibrunnea
CCCACATTTCGCCTGTTATGTTTTAAGTTCCATGTATTATATTATGTCTGGATTACCTGTTTGAAGAGAAAGAAAGATTAAGAAAGAAAGAGAAAGAGAAAGAGAAAGAGAAAGAGAAAGAGAAAGAGAAAGAGGAAGAGAAAGAGAAAGAGAAAGAGAAAGAGAAAGAGAAAGAGAAAGAGAAAGAGAAAGAGAAAGAGAAAGAGAAAGAGAAAGAGAAAGAGAAAGAGATAGAGATAGAGATAGAGATAGAGATAGAGATAGAGATAGAGATAGAGATAGAGATAGAGATAGAGATAGAGATAGAGATAGAGATAGAGATAGAGATAGAGAAAGAGAGAAATAAATAAAGAAATAAATCATTTATTTGCTGGTAATGTAGGAAAGAGAGAGAAAGAAAAAGAAAGAAAGAAGGAAATAAATCTGCTGTATACGTGATTTTACTCTGTTTTTAATAAGTCATTCATCAAACATATTTATCAACAAAACATCACGCGTTTATTCCCCGAAGGGTGAGACAGAGATGTACCTATAGTACACCCACATTTCGCCAGTTATGTTTTAAGTTCCATGTATTATATTATGTCTGGATTACCTGTTTGAAGAGAAAGAAAGATTAAGAAAGAAAGAGAAAGAGAAAGAGAAAGAGAAAGAGAAAGAGAAAGAGAAAGAGAAAGAGAAAGAGAAAGAGAAAGAGAAAGAGAAAGAGAAAGAGAAAGAGAAAGAGAAAGAGATAGAGATAGAGAGAAATAAATAAATACATAAATCATTTATTTGTATAGATCGATACTTATGTTTGTGCGTATACGTATATTTTATGTTTTGAACAGGACATTATTTTTAGCATATAAACGTGGAAGAAAAATTTTCCAAAAAAAAAAAACAACCGACTTCACAAAAAACAATAAAAAAGTGAAAAATAACTTTAGTTTCAGTGTCTTTGCTGGTGTATTTTCATAATTGACGGAGTAATCGCGTAACATACATACCAACAAAAAAAAACATACAGTCGAATTGAGAACCTCCTCCTTTTTGAAGAAGTAGGTTAAAAATATATTTACAATGCATGTGCTCGAAAAGAGCGTTTTCCAGGCAGCCAAATTGTGCGGAAAGAGCCACTTTTTCGCAATGGTGCTTTTTACTTTTCAGTTTTTAGGGTTCCGTAGTCAATAACGGCAGACAGACGGACCGATATGGCGAAACTATAAGGGTTCCCCTTATAGTTTCGCCATATCGGTCCGTCTGTCTCTCCGCGGCTTAGCTCAGAGACTCTTAGTACTGGAAAGCTGTAATTTGGTATGGGTATACAAATAAATCACGCCGACAAAATGGTAAACCAAAATGAAAAAAAAAATTTGTTTATGGTGTCTATGCCGATAGTGACATTAAAATGTAAATCCGGGATGGCGGCTGGGAAAATTTTGTTTTGTTTTAAATCGTACGTGAGAAGGAACTTCGTTCCTGACGGGGGTCCCCCGACCGCACACGTTGATGTTATTACCTACTTTCGACATAATGTGATCTAGATTTTCTAGAACAATTCGTAATTATTTAACTTCAAATATGAAAGAATGAATAAACAATCGCTCACCAGATGATTACAATAGTACATTACTATTACTGTCGCAGCCTGCAACTGACGCATTGATGGACGATCGTGAAAATGTGGACCGAGGCACACATAAGTGAGTTCATCAATGCTTGGTTGCGGCCAAGTCTTAAATAGTACTTTTCTCAAATATGCGCAGAAATACAAACAGAGTAAATTATAAATTCCAGAATCAATGTCGGACCATGATAATTTTTCACGCGCCAATATGTTCACTTGTTTATTCTTTTAGGGAAGGTGCGTATTTACGCGACCAGGTTTTTTACACCAGGTTTTTACTTGTAAGTAGGTACTTACGCCGACCAAGTGCCGACTTGAAATACTCGCAAGACTTCAAAGTATTTTGCTCCGTCGACTCTCGACGCGATTCTGCTCCTTATTTATATGAAGTTACGGATCAATTTTCTGTGCAAGTATTTTTACTTTAAAGGTTTGGAAGTTTTTTTTTTTGTAGACGCAATTCTGCTCCTTATTTATATTACGTTACGAATCAATGTTCTATGCAAGTATTCTTTCTTCCGTACATTACTGTCGCGGCCTGCAACTGGGCTATTGATGGACGATCGTGAAAATGTGGGCCGAGGAAAAACCGAGGCACACATACGTGAGTCCATCAATGCCTGGTTGCGGCCAAGTCTTGTATAGAACTTTTCTCAATCTCACAATGCGCGGAATTTCAAACTAATCAATTATAATTTCCAGAATTAATGACGCGCCAATATGTTCATTTGTTTCTTATTTTAAACGGGTTATTCCCAAAGTACCCCATTCTTTTGATCTAAAAAGATAAAAATCTCATACATTACTTCCCAAGTTACTCCAAGGAATTTGTATTATTAAAAAATACTTATTATTTTATTCCCATTCTGCTCCATAGGTATCTTGAATTATTCTCAAAGTACTCCACCGCTTATTCGTTATCAATCTTCAAACTGCTCCATAAACAGCTCTATTTGCAAAACAAATCGAAATTTAAATAAAATCTTTTCTCAAACATGCTTGGAAATTCTAGCATTATTTTGATAAACTTCTTCGAGATAAATCAAAATTGCCGTACTGGTCAAAAACAAGTGACGATGCGGTCAGTGTGTCGTCTTAGGGGAATTATCTGTTGTGTTGTGTTATTTGAAAATGGAACGAACTTTTTACTTCAACGCGCAACGCATCAAAGATTTTTAATCAATGGGACTCACGTTACTCTTTCACAAATGCGATCATGATCCTTATTGGTAAGGTTGCACGGAACAATTTCCTATGAAAGTATTTTTTTACGTTATGGTTTAGAAGTTTTTTTTTGTAAACGCTATTGTAATCTTTATTTGTATAGAGTTGAGGATCAATGTTCTATGCAAGTATTTTTCTTCCACCAAGTCTTGGTTGGAAGTTGGACGTAACCTTTTTTGCATACGCGATTATACTCCTTATTTGTATGACTTTACAGATCTATTTTCAATGCAGAAAGAAAACACTTGAAAGTATTTCGAGCCCTGGTTTTTGGCACTGGTGTCTAAAGGTGGCTTGGCCCTGGTACCTACTCGATTTTACATAATAAAATAAATAATTTGTCTTTTCTTTCAACTGCGTAGTAATTTTATCTTATCATTAATGCACTATTTTTAGGGTTCCGTACCCAAAGGGTAAAACGGGACCCTATTACTAAGGCTTCGTTGTCTATCGGTCGGTCTGTCGGTCCATCGGTCGGTCGGTTAGTCGGTCGCCTACCCTACCTATCTACCTACACTCCCTACCTACCCACCCTACTTACCTACCTACCTACCCTACCTACCTACCCTACCTACCCTACCTATCCTACCTACCCTACTTACCCTACCTACCTACCCTACTTATCTACCCCTACCTACCCTAACTACCCTACCTACCCTACCTACCCTACCTACCTACCCTACCTACCCTACCTACCCTACCTACCCTACCCTACCTACCCTACTTACCCTACCTACCCTACCTACCTAGTATGGACCATACCATAGTTGGAAAAAGGCTAGGCAGATGATGACCTACATAAAAACCATATAAACAAAAACAGTATGTACGTAGAAACCGCAACACTAATAAAGCATCCACGCGAACAAGACTCTCTGCAGCGAGCTAGTCTAGACACGCACACTATTGTAATTTGTTCGTGATTATTTGCACTAACATACACAAACGTACGTAGTCGGTCAATTGCCGGCGCGAAGCAGCGAGCGACACAGCCGTCCCGTCTCAATGCTAACGCGCGACTGCCGCGCGCGCCCGCGCAGAGCACCTCTGAACCTGTATCTCTAAGAGGGGTAATTAAAAAAAAAAAATTGTTTATTTTACATTTCTGCTCAATACAATCTGTAGTACTTCTAACCATCAATTTTTCAGTATAAAAATATTTCCAAACATCAAAGCCGTTTAGAAGTAGTAGGGAAATATTAGCCAAAAATTGCATTTTGATAAATATTTTTTAAAGCAAAAGTATTAGTCATACGAAAAAATTGCTCAATACAAAATGTTGTACATGAATCTATGGCAAACATATATTTTTTCAGATCTTTTAACCAAGCCGTTAATGAGGAGTAGGCTTTTTAAAGTGACCGTGTTACGGTACTAAACGGGACTAAGCGCCTTAAAGAATTTTAAATACTGGGGCGAATCGCCGCGCGACGCGACGCCGCCGCATTGTTCGCCGTGAAGTTTTCTCAGAAATTCTTTTGTTAAAATTCGCGTCGCGCGATAGTATGTAAAAGTCTTAATACGCTCGAGTCAAGCTCGACGGCTCGCTTCACGTAGGTGCGAAGGAAATAACTTTATTTAATTCTATCGAGCCGGCTCGATGCGAGGCCTTCGAGTTGTGAGTCGAGTAATATTGAATGTGAGTACGGAGCTTTAAAATTACCAAAAATCCGTAGTATTGTTGCAATACTCTTCCAATACATGAAATAAAACATTTGGTATTATTTTTGTTTCTTCCCCTAGCCCCAAACGTTATTCAACGACAAAGGCAAGTACCCGACTCTGACGCGGATGTCGTACTGTCAGTGTCGGTTACCGCGCGTCTTCACCAGTGTGTTCGAGCGCTTCGGCTGGGCACACGTCGCGTTATTGCTGGACAAGTCTGACCTCTTCTCTCTTACTGTCGGTAAGTCACACGCTTATCTTCTATCTAATTCAAGTACCCGACACTACCGCGGATGTAAATTTTAGCGGTTTCGGAGCCAGCGAGTCGATTGAAATCAGTTTTTACGTTCGCGGCCAGTCCAATTACGTAAATAACACGTGAATATCCTTACATATTATAAAACATAGCATTTTTGACCGGTATTATATAATTAATCGTTACGTTAAGTTCCCGTGGGACATTTTTCGACATCTACGAGGGCGGTAAAAATAGTCTTAGTTTTAAAAAACAACAACAAACTAAAGAACTAAAGTATGCTAAAATATATAAAAAATGGAGGCCTGCTAGAAAAGTTAACTGATAGATTTAAACCGCAGAGGCTACGCAGCAATATGTACGAGGGGTGTTCAATAAATAGTGAGAATGCGATACATTCTCCTTGGAAAGAAAAAAAAAATACTGGCAGGCATAGCCCAGACATTAGCTATGATGATAATAAAAAACAATCAATTCTCTTTTGTTTAAAAAAAATAGAAGTTATTTGTTTGCATCGTTTCGGAACCCTCTGTTGTTTGTTTGTTTCACCAAGATAACGCCCCCGCGGAGAAACATCTCAAGGGCCAGAAGTTTGAAGATGATGGCGCAGTAGTCGCGGCCGTACACGATTTTTTAAGGGATCAGAAAGAAGATTTTTTTAGAAAGGGAATTTTAGTTTTAGAAAAAAGTTATACAAATTGTATAACCCTGAAAGGTGACTACGTCGAAAAATAAAATAACATTTAATAACAGATTATTGGGTCATACTCATTCTCACTATTTATTGAACACCCCTCGTACATAAATTCGTCATGCCCGAATGCCTTCAAATAATGCAGAATCCCGCGGGATACGAATTCTCACTGCATCGCAGGATTGGAATCTTTAAATGCGACCAGCAGGTATTTTTATTTGGTAGGCTTTTTTTTCATGATAAAGCGAAAGTTAAAGAAGCCGAAGATTTCTCGGATTCTCCTACCCACTCCAATCGGACTTGCTTCAACACTAAAACACATCAAAGGACATTGGGCAAAAATGTAGGTTACATTAGTGGTGGACATTTAGACCAATTTTGCCCATTGTCTTTTCTAACTATAGTGGTTTTGGCTATGCATTGTCTGTCAGCCAATCATGGAGCTAATCAACATCAAGCTATATCAAGATCAAGATGACTTCAAAGGCTAAAGACATGATATCATGGCATGAATCAAAGCCTCTCCCTTATTTTTTTATTGAACTATTTACTTTTAGTTTCTAGGATTTGGTTCTCTTTCATTAGTAATTGACAAAAGATTCCATCGATGCTACATTAATATTAGCTTTACTCTTGTTTACTCTCCGAAATGAAGCATCTTAAGTAATACATGCAAGAGTCTGATTAAAGGTGAATCATTTCTATATTAATTTCGGAATAAAACGAGCAAATCAACAATTGGTGAATTCCTTTTGTAAATATGAAGGTACTGTAGCGGTTTTGTTCGGTTAGCTTTAATAACTGACCTTCGCGAATCTAATCTAACTATATAATATTATAAACGCGAAAGTTTGTAAGTATGGATGGATGGATGGATGGATGGATGGATGGATGGATGTTTGTTACTCTTTCACGTAAAAACTACTGAATGGATTTGGATGAAATTTGGCAAACAGATAGTTCATAACCTAACATAAACACTTTTTATCCCGATATTCCCACGGGATCGAGACTTTGCGCAGGCGCAGCTAGTATTTTATAAGTTGATGGTATGAATAATTGAGATAAACGCTAGTTCATATTTAGACTAGAGATTAGAAAAGAATTAAGACCCAGCTTAAAGGAACAGATACTCACCATACCAGCTTCATAATTAATGTTATGATAAGGGCGCGGAGCCTCTAACTTAGGCCGTGTTTACACAAACGGAGCGCGTGTTACAGTACCTACCCGTTCAATCAATCAATCTGCTTAGCGTTTTCCCAACTATGTTGGGGTCGGCTTCCAGTCTAACCGGATGCAGCCGAATACCAGTATTTTACTTGGAGCGACTGCCTATCTGACCTCCACAACCCAGTAACTGGGTCACACGATACCCCTTGGTAAGACTGGTTGTCAGATTTTCGGGCTTCTGAGGACCCGTAACGACTGTCAAAGATCCACGAATGACAGCCGGGACCTACCTACCCGTTAATTTCACATATAAAGATTTCGAAAGAGACGGTCACGCAGGTCTAGGAACGCTAACACACTGGAACGCCATGGCGACGTCGCCGGCTACGTATCCAAACAATTCGTATTGAAATGTATGATAGTTAACTCGCTTGGCTCTACGGTCTGGCGACGTCGCCAATTTGGAAGCGTAGCCATGACCGACCGGCCCCTACGTGGAGACTGGATATTCTGGCAACCTGGCGACGCGTAGCCAAGTCACCAGTATATTTTATACTACTAAATTGTTTACAAAATACTGTTTGACTAGTTACGAAGTTACGCCTCCCTCACTCATAGCAGCCAACTGATCGCCAGGATGGACGCCCGCGTGTTACTGGCAACCGTATTTGGCAACGGTAGGTCGCGACGTCGCCTTGGCGGCCCAGTATGTTAGCGCTCTAAGTCATATAGTAGGACGGCCCTTTACAAGGCGGAACTTTTACATATCTTAATGTATAATATTACAACGCTAAGTGAGCTTGAAGTAAGCTGTCTATAATGTCAATCCCGGGCATCAGCATTGCTGTTCTGTAACCATCTCACTGTGAAAACTTAGGTGAAGTGAGCGTGGAGTTAGCTGTCATTGTCATTGATACCTACTGATGCTAAGGCAGTGACAGTTCACTCCAAGCTCACTTCACCTAAGTTTCACGGTGAGGTTTCTATAGAATACAATATACAATATGCTGGCAAGCATTAGGCCGACAGCTCATAATCCTGTAGTCTCCTGGTCCTAGTAAAATCATAGCTTAATCCGAGGGGTAAACAGAAAAACAAGTTATTTATGGGGCTGTAATACGGGTTCACATTGCTAGCAATCATTAAAAAGAATTGCCATCAAACGGCCGGCTGTAATGCACTAAATGGAATCGTTTCATTGCTAATGCCTCTAACAGTACCTTTTTTATTACCCAAATGGGCGTTTATATGCTTCGTAATGTATGTGAGGGTCTTCCGTGCAATGTTATAAGTATAAGATACACGAGTCTTAGCTATAAGCCTCGTGACTAAAGGGTCGTAAGCTACACTTGCCGAGGTCGGTCCGTGGATGAGTGACCATCTTTACACATCGAGACAAAGCACGTTAAGCCGTTGGTCTCAGCTGTTACAGTCGTTACGGGTCGTCAGAAGCCCAAAGTCTGACAACCAGTCTTACCAAGGTGTATCGTGTTACCCACGTAACTGGGCTGTGGAGGCCAGTTAGGCATTCGTTCCAGGTAAAATACTGGTATTTAGCCGCACCCGGTCAGACTGGAAGCCTATCCCAATAAAAGGAAAAAGGCTGGCAGATGATGAGTCTTGGCTTTAAAGGAAATGGAATTCCTACAGGTTATTCTGAGCAAAAAGTTATTGGGACACTTTGACTCGCAGATGACAAGGCTGATTGTAATCTTAGATTGATTTAAAAATTGAATCTTTATGCAATCAGCTAGGTGTATGTAAAGGCAATGTAAATCACCCGTCTCTGAGACTCTAATAAAGCTTCATCGGTAAATATGTAAGAAAATCTTATACTTGCTGTTTTCATTGGTTGATCAAAATTACAACGACCAATCATAATATGAGCATCCTAATCTTAATTTAAATGCGAAAGTGAGTTTGTTTGTTTGTTTGTTATGCTTTCACGCTAAAACGGCTAAACGGATTTGGATGAAATTTGGCACACGGATCTTGACCTGGAATGGGACATAGGGTACTTTTATTTCGATATTCCCACGGGATCGAGACTTACGCGGGTGAAACCGCGGGGCGCTTGGCGAAGGGATATCGGGGCCCTTGGCAACAGGCAGCTGAAGGAACACGGGTACCTTCTCCTTCTTCAAATGATGCTTCAAATGACTTCTCCCGCTCCGCCCAGAGCGGGAGAAGTCATTTGTAGATTTGCCACCCTCAAAAAAAAAAGGATATTCCATGATTATTTCTTACTATATGTTTCACGGGCAGGTAAAAGTCTGGAGTGGGGTCTTCGGAAGAAAGGTGTCCTGAAGGCGGTGAGGGAACTGGACGGCAACGAGAGGGAGTCCTGTGAGGCGCTCCTCAAAGATGTCAGCATGTATGCGAGAGGTAAACTATTCTATTTTTTGAGGGTGATTTCTCACCAGGAATTAAGAACCTCGATACAAACTTTCAACCCTGTAAGAGGATAAATTTTCAAAAATCCTTCCTTTGTGCTCACTTTAGTTATTTAAGGAATTCTTGTGCAAAGTTTCATACTTCTAGACCCAGCGGTTTATGCTGGGCGATGTATGTCAGTGTATAAGTGCAATTATCACATGGGTTACAGCACGACATAACTTATATGTAGCATACATTTGAAAATTTTCATTCATTCATTTCAATTTTGCGAATGTATTTCGTTATGGAACTCTACCAGTTATTGCGTTTGCGTAAAGATCATTTTCACCTAAAGCAATATTAAAGATTGGAGATTATGAAAGCACACTCAGTTTGGAATGTGATCGGTTTTACAAATTATGCCGATGCCTCATCTAAGTTGTGTAGTACTGTATCCTGTAACCGTAGATGTAAGTAGATGAATAAATAAATAAAATAAATTAATTGAAGATGGTCTATCTTTACGAGGCTAGATAAAGTCAAGACAAGTATGTTCTTTATCGTGCTGTATCCAGCAGGCGTAGCATGGCGCTTTCTATCTCTACGAAGAATAGACATAGCTTTTTCTATACAAAGTGACAGTTTGTTTCTTCATTTTGACATCCACCGTAGAAATCTTTCTACAATCTGTCATTTTGTCTTTCATTTCTAACGATCTTTGTCTAGGTCTTTTTATATGTAGACTATTTCGGAAGAAAGTTTTCTATCCTTACTGTCAAAATCACACTGACAACCGATAAATCCTATGATAAAACAAAGAATTCTGAGTCGAATTATGTAAAAGAGTGAATTTCGTAAAAAGTGCAGTTGACTCTTTCTATTTTGCTGCCGTCTCGTACTGTCTACTGTCTACAGGAAACGTCATTTTTGTCTACTCTTCCGTCGACAAAGCGGTGCTCATGCTACGCCTGCTGTAACCGTAGATGTAAGTAGATGAATAAATAATAGTTATTTATACAACTGTTATATAATAAGGGGTATTAAACCAAGAATGTGGGTTTGATAATAGTATCACATGAGTGTTGTAATACCTAATTATTTACAGTTGCATACAAGATTTTATCTACACCCATGATAATTATGAATCTTCTATAAAAGTTTCTTTGCAATACCAATATCGAACAAAAATGGCGCGGTACGACGTGAATTCGAATTTTTCGAATTCGAATGTGTTTTGTTTTTAAATTACGATGCTTTGTTAGTGAAACGCTCGTGAATGATAGTGTTCGTTTTTTGAAATGAGTTGCTTTATGAAATTCAGTACAATATTATAACACCCGTTAGGATGATATTATGGTTACTATGACAATGGTTGTTTTAATGTTGGCAATAAGCTAACTGTTTCAAAAACTTTTATAGAGGGTTTTTAGCATGGAG
The DNA here is from genome assembly GCA_947363905.1 of Lithophane semibrunnea. NCBI lineage: Eukaryota > Metazoa > Arthropoda > Insecta > Lepidoptera > Noctuidae > Lithophane > Lithophane semibrunnea. The sequence continues at coordinate 4,616,651 of OX376205.1, forward strand.
GCTAGATAAAGTCAAGACAAGTATGTTCTTATATCATGTATAGAACACCACCATAAGAGATTGTTTCAATACTGCCGTAAGGACACGTCTAAGCGACAAATTTATAGAACAAACGTCCTTGCGATATTCCTCCGCGATGCTATAGAAATTTTATTTTCTGACAAACACAAACATTGTTGCTACAAAGCTTGTTAATGAAAATAAACTATTTGTATTTGTATTTATATTCAAATATAAAATAATTACACGATTCGCTCAGAATTTTAGTAAAATATGATCTCAAAATAACTGTAAAATTCCTTCCTTGTTTAAACATCCATTAAATTTCCCGGAATTCAGTATAACAATCGAAACGTTCTTGGAAATAGTATTCGATAGCTCGGCTCGACTCGGGTTAGTTTCGCAGCACAAAATATATTACGTACAGAAGTTCGGCTCATTGTTTATATGAGCAAAAACGCACGTTCACATTTCACGTACAGTGAGTGCGGGACGCGCGACATATACGTAAAGAACGATTTTCGAATCGAAAATACAACTATCCTTTAGTATTTTGGTTACAATTATTGCGACAAGCACCTTGGTCCTACATAATGTTATGAATAAAGTCTTGAAACTAAAAGTGAATATAATGTGCGAGCCGAGTATTTTTCAATTTTAAAATCATTTGTTATATGGTTTACGCGACACGTACACGCCTAAACGTGCGTGCACGTGTCTTCGGTCGTTGTATGGAGTTGACCTTCTGTAGGTACTATTCCGTGTTCGCAGAGTGGAAGCAGAAAATAATAAGAGCATAGAATCGATGCGTCTGATATTCTTTTATTGGAAAGTGCAAACCACTGGGCTCCACAGTTTGTGGATAATTGGAAAACTGTCAGTTATTACGCTTTTTATTTTCTACTGCTCGTTCTTTTTCTATAGGTATTAATTCCATGACGACGGTTGATAAAAATAGATAAAAAATTCACAATGTCGACGCATAGTTGGTACTTAATATTTTTTGCGTTGATTTCTTTTAAGATAAATAGCACATTATCTACCCAATACTTGAAAATAATTTTAAAGCTATGTATGTACCGTTGGTGTTCTATAATAAATAAATAAACAAAATAACTTTCACTTTGAATATTTTCGACATTATATCCATTACGTTGGCCTTTTCAAGAAAGTCTGATTTTCTAAATATAATGAAGTTTCACAAATTAATGTTATAATTTACGTAACATAAAAATGTAGAGTAATTCATGTAATTTTCCGTCCTATAGTGGTAATTCTGAGCGTGCGCGGTTCACTGGTGAGAGAGTTCCTGTTGGCTGCGCACACGCTTGGCATGACACGCGGAGACTGGGCCTTCCTCGACGTAGAAATATTTCAGGTACTGTCCACAGGAAAATGGAAAATCAAGGAACTTGATTGATAAGTTTGGCAGAAAATTCAAATCACAAGTTTAGCGTCATTCTTTCTCAGTCGTATGAAATGGCTGTAATTCTGCGAATTGACGAAGTGTGTCATTCTGCTCAACAATCAAGTTCTCTGTCTAAACATAGTAGGAACTGTAGGCTACACGTTAGTGATAAAATTTTGATCTAGAGCTGGCCTAGCGAGTATGTAGTTTCAATAGAACAAGAAGCCAACTTATATTAGCTTTGTTACCACTACCGCGCGGCCTACCGTACTTTTTTTTAAGGAGGATGCGCCAAGTTATCCCACGGACTTCAAATTTTCTTACGTTTTTTTGCAATTTGCAAGTCAGTGTCAGGGGGCTTAAAACGCCCACTTTGGCAGAATCGTAATAGGAAATCAATCATCAATCATTCAGGAAATTAATTGCTTTTAGAGGAATTGCTAATGTGGCCGTTTTAGGCCCCCTGTGTTCTTGATTGCTATTTATGTAAAAGTTTCAAGCGATTCTACTATACCTAAGCTAAGAATAGAACTAGGCTTGAATTCAGGCGTAGGTAGGTACCGGAAACAATCAGATTGACAGGCAGATAGAGCTTTACAATTTGCGTAAAGGTCAACCTTATTTTTATTCAGATCACAAAGTAAATAATGCAATGATTTTAGTCTTAGTTCTTGTAGAATACATAGATAGCCTCCTTTTGGGCTCCCCCGTAGTCGGGTAAAAATAATGTCTGTTCAGAGGCCCTAGACAAAGTTACATTCTATCAGCGTTAACGATGATGGAAAAGGCAAAAATGTATAGGACTGACATAAGCTATCGAAAAGTATTATGTCAATCCTGTTGAAAGTCGTTGTAGAAATACGAAACGCTTGTCACTTGTCTACGCCCTCTGAGCATGATCGCGGAACATTCTTTGCACATTTGACATATCTATCTATTGTCAACTGTTTTTTTGTTATCAATCGCGATAATCTCTGGAAACACCAGTCGGATTTGAAAAATACTTTTTGTATTTGATAGTCCCATTCTTGAGGACTATTTATCATTAAGCTACGACCAATATCATCTTAGCAAAAAAAAAAAAAATCTGATAAAGAACGCTAAGCGAAAACGAAGTAAAGCACGGGCGGGTGATGCTATGCGATGCGGTGGCCGAGGGAGCGAAATGTGAACTAAGTCGCGGCCAGAAGCTTGGTCTTGATAAGTCTGCAATACCTATAGCCAGTACATCAAACGGTCTGACGCAAGTATGCTGATACAAAATGGCCGAAGGCTTAACAACTGGGAAGTAGTCGTGTACATCTTTATTTAAACCAGCATGAGTGCAATAAAAACGTTGTCAATAAAATTAAAATTTTTGTCTCGTCGCAAGTTCATCAAGAAAATAATAGTTAAGTAGAAGGTTACAGTTTTCATTAAAACTATGTTTACCTACAAGAACACAGCGTATAAAAGAATATTTGAGCGCCATTTTTATCAAGCTATTTCACAAAATTGCCGTGTCTATCGCCATTGGAGAGAAAATATTTTTCATTTTCGTGTATCGACACGCGCCATCTCTAAACTAATGATATTCGATATTAATACTGGCTGTTAGGGTTTTTTGACAGTTTGACACTAACGACCTCTAGCGGATAAAAATACGTGTAAAAATATATTGAACTAAATTGAATGGATTTAGTACACAATGGTTAATGTGACTGCATTTTTGACGTGCGTTAAAAGATTTTTCTTATTTTTATTGGATTTTTGGTCATGAGCAGGTATAATATTGGATTTTATGCGAATAACATAGTTTCATGTATACTTATTATATAAAGTATTAGGGAGAGAATCGAGTAAACCGTCTCATTTAATATTTTATTAATTACTAGCTGCGCGGTTTCACCCACGTAAGACTCGATCCCGTGGAAATATCGGGATAAAAAGGATCCTCTACCAATCCAAGTCTACCAAAGTGCCAAATTTCATCCAAATCCGTTCAGCCGTTTAAGCGTGAAAACGTAACAAACAAACTCACTTTCGGATTTATAATATTAGTTAGGTTAACTTTAGCATACATCCCAGCTAATTTTCTCCAGGCTTGTGACCCAAACCTATGAAAGTAAATCAATAGAAAACACAGTAAAATTCGGACTAAATTATTACACAATACAATGTGGCTCAGCCTGTTTCCATTTTTTTAATTTTTTTGGTGCCATATGGTAAATAACGCAAGTCTATGTAGTTCAAATTGGTTTTGTATTTGTAGTGTTCTTGATTAACCCGTAGCGTAAACATGTGAAATGTAAGCGGATTTGTACGGCCGTCAAACGTAAACGTAAACTTGAGCGCAAATTGCTTTTGTGAGTAAGTGGTGTGCGTTTTATGATGTGTCTTTGTTATAGAAAATATGTTTGTTTTGATACGATTTTGGGGTTTGAAGAATGCTTTTGACGCTTTTTGGTACTTTGAGGTACTAGACACACTTTTCACAAGCGTTATATTAGCTTGCTCTGTTCGTATGTGTTTCCGGTTACTCCAATTGTCATCATGCACTTCCTGGCATCCGATCGAGCTGAATATTGGCATACTTATATAACTACCGAGACATTTTGAAAAAATGATACCATTTAGCTGGTGATGGAGCCGAAAGTTGGGCATAGGAACTCTTCAATCAACAAGATAGCACCATCGTATTTGGACTCATTGGCCATGTACTAACAAGTGCTTTGACACTAGGTGGTGTTCAGGGCCTGCTGATGGTGCCGGAAGGTGGCTCCATAGCCACCTTCCGGCTTTCAATGAACTAAAAAAGACCTTCCCATGAAGGTCTTTTTTAGTTCATTGAAAGCTTGTTTTTAAAAAGATTGTTACTTAATTTTATTATTGTTTCCCTTTGTCTCTAACATCAATAGGGAATATGCAGGTATTTTTTAAATATTTTTATTCGATAATTTACATCGCCAAATAATAGTAAAAAAAAATCGACGGCAAAAAAGCAATTTAAAGTACTTAAAAAAAAGTTTAAAAATATCCAACCGATCCGGGCTATTTAAACGCGGAGGGCGTTTAAATAGCCCGGATTTGGCGCGCTTGGTGTGGTGACGTCACAGACCGTGAAAACAAACAAGCAACTGTCAAGTCAACGTCAAACACTCCTTTTTGTATGAGCGTTTGACATGGACTTGACACTTGTTGATTGACTTGACATTGACATTTTGATTGTTATCCCGGATTGTTACGTCACATCCGCTCTTAGCTTTTCAAGTATTTGAATTACCCACGGTTTTTTGGGACTTTTTAAAAATTAATTTCTCGCTCAAAAAGAAATTTTATTCAAAAATATTGATGGAGGCATAATTCTGAAGTACGTTAGTTTATAAAAAAAAATATTTGACCCTTATTTTAATCGCATGCATATTCCCTATTGGATATTTTATGCATAGGTACCTAGGAAATGCCATTTTTATCTGTATGTGACTGTACTGTTGGTGTGCTTATTTATCCATACTAATATTATATATTCGAAAGTAACTCTGTCTGTCTGACCGTCCGTTTGTATGTTACCTTTTCATGCTTAAACCACTGAACGGATTTCAATAGAATTTGGCAAGGAGATAGATGGCATCCTGCGGAAGGACTTAGGGTACTTTTCATCGACATAACACGCGGCCGAAGCCGCGGGCGGAAGCTAGTAATATTATAAATAGGAAAAAAAACATACAGACGAATTGAGAACCTCCTTCTTTTTGAAGAAGTCGGTTAAAATGTGTGAGTTTGTATGTAATCTTCGGAACTACTGCTCTGATTCCGATTTTTTTTCTACTAATGGCATGCTACAGTAATGCCAAGTGTCATAGGATTATTTTATATTAAAACAATAAGTTCACGCTGACGAAGTTGCGGGCAGAAGATAGTTATAAATAAATAAATAAACCAATCAACGAACGCTCGCCCAACTAGCAGCACTATCCGGTACAGCTACCCTAACTCGATACATTAATTCAAGACCGCATCCCTTCAATCATGTCCCGTTATTAAGCATGCTACACACGGTTCTCTTGACCTTTTAGTGTAAGGTAAACTCTCGGCCTTCGACTAATTAGAACGTGTGATGTTGTATGTACGTGTTTACGGAGTTTTCTTTAATTTGTGAGCTGTTTTAGTTTATTTTCACAGTTTGGTTTTGGTAGTTCAAGTGCAAGGCCGCGATAGTGGTCTATATTTTGTTTGTTATCACCATTGGGTTCAGATATTTAATAGGTGCGCATACCACATACCACTGTTCGTAAGAAGAGTTAGTAGAAATAATTGCTCTTTATTATTATTATTTATGTATATATACGTTATTGTATACCAAAAATACATATTACAAAAAAAAAAACAAACAACAAAATATACAGTGGGCGGCCTTATCTCTTTCCGCGATCTCTTCCAAGCAACCTTGGAATGGACAGTGATTTGTCTCGACATAAAATAACCCACCAGTAGCCCATATAATAGCCTGGCTTTATCTTATCTGCCCGTGTTATTGAACGATTGAACTTAATTTTTTCAGATTATTTACTTAAGTGTTTCTCTCTTCGTAAATTGTTAACTCCAACATGTCTATTCATTTTTTTTCGATTTTTAACCGCAGATAATTCTAATACCAAAAGAGTCATGGCAGTTGAATCAGTTTTCACATTTCACAGTAGAATGATTCATTGTCAATCAATTAAAATTTGGTCCTTTCACGTGAAACTCTGACGTCATAACATGTGGCTCGTACGGGATTTTTTTTAATATTCATTTTCGTAATGCGGCGGAACCGTCGGAGATGGGCTTAAGTAGATCGATAGGGATATTGTTTTTAATTGTTTCTCCTCTTTTGTGCTGATTTTAATATTTGTGAGATAAAGACGAATTGCGCCCAAGTACTCCAAGTAAATTGGATTGAAATAGCAGTTTAGGAAAATTATGTTTTTTTGTGTATTTAGGTAAAAGGGTAAAAACACATACGTCTTAGATGATGTAGGGTCCGCAAAGTTTGTAATTCTATTTGCTATTTTATACTTTGTTATAAGCTTTCAGCATGAAAACTAACCAGATGATGCTGTATATTTTTAGTTTATGAGCGCCCTATAGATACGTAGAAGTATATATTATTATATATTAATTTTGATCAAAGCAGTCTATAGTTATTGTGCCTATAAACGTATTAATTATTTTGAGTGTAGATGTGTCTTATTGATATTTTTTAAATACACGTTTAGATTGTGTTTTAAAAGCCTATACTTGCCGCTAAATGGGCTAATAAATCGAATTCCATATAACACTTTACTAGTTGAGGAGCTCGTGGCTAAGTAATAACAGCCGCTCGGGTCGATCTATCAGGTTAAGCTACGCTTGCCGGGGTTGGTCCGTGGATGGGTGACCATTTTCACACATCGAGACTCCTCCGTGCCTCGGAAAGCACGTTAAGCCGTTGGTCCCGGCTGTCATTTGTGGATCTTTGACAGTCGTTACGAGTCGTCAGAAGCACGAAAGTCTGACAACCAGTGTAACCAAGGGGTATCGTATTACCCAGTTACTGGGTTGTGGAGGTCAGATAGGCAGTCGCTCCATGTAAAATACTGGTATTCAGCTGCATCCGGTTAGACTGGAAGCCGACCCCAACATAGTTGGGAAAAGGCTAGGCAGATGATGATAACACTTTACTAGAATTTCTTCTCTTAACCCAGGGTGGGTACTGGGGCGAGACGGGCTGGGCAGCCGACGACGAACGCGACACCGCCGCACGCGCAGCTTACGAGGCATTACTCCGAGTGTCCCTGAAGCTGCCTACTGGCGACCGGTTCGACGAGTTCGCTGATGCCGTCAGGGCGAGGGCCAAGCAGCACTATAACTACTCTTTCTCTGATGGTGAAGAGGTGAGATTATTACTTTGATCCTTTTATTTGTAACTAGCGACCCACTCTCTTAGCTCGGTTTATACGACTTGACAAATCATCACATAACTCTTCAGGAATAAATTCTCTAAATGATGGAGAAAATCGTATCAAAATCCGAAGCGTAGTTTAAAAGGACAACGGGGTCATACAAGAAAAGCGACTTTAATTTATTTTAGTTGTATGGTGGTTAGAAATTAAAACAAAACACAATGTGGACTTCATTATGCCTGCCCCTGGTGAAGTTTCCTCCAGTCTTGGTGGATTCGTCAATCCACCCAAGTTCGCAGGGTGGTTGTTGATGGCATGGGCGATGAGAGAGTCAATATCGATAACACATCATTTGAAGAGTCAATAACGTCAGATGCAAGGTACAATAAAGTATATCATTGAGATACTTAGGGGCACATTATAATAAGACAGCGTTTTAAACTTTGGAAGCAGCCATTTTGAGTAATAAATATTTATGAAACGAATAAATTGTGACACGTAGCGGAAACCATGGTTTTTAGAAATGTTCAGGAAAAGGAAGTGTACCAAATGAATTTGTAATTTACGATTTCCAGGAACGGTATACCTTCCTACAGCCTCTTAAGGTGTGGCGCAACATTGCGCGGCAAGAGCATGGGAGCAACACGCGGCGTTTGCAGGACACGTTAAAATTTCTGCCGCGCTCTAGTACTACAGACTATAGACTAAACCGACGAATTTTTGCGCAGCTGTACTTCGCCGCGCATTTCAGTTGGCATGAAAGCGGTTGCGTGAGTCGTAGCTGTCGTCCAAACACAATTACTGACGAATGTTTGCTAGAAGTGTTTGTGCGCGGCAGGTAGACAGAAGCGTTCGCGCGCGGCAGTCGGCCAACCACAGCGCGGAAGGCCACTCGCGGCAACCGCGCACGATTGCCGCTCAATGTTTGAACACACCTTAACAAAGTTCTTTTTATTTTACACAGCGAAATAGGCCAAGGTCAGAACATCAATAAATCCTTAGACCGATGAACATACAGTACCTGTATATTACTATGTATACTTTCCTAAATAAATCACTGCATTCTGTGGATCTAGCACGAATGCGCGGAGGAAACGTAACGTGAAAAATACAATAGATGCAGATATATATAGTAACCTATTCTGCCATTCTTTCTAGCGCAGAGACACCGCTCTGCACTGGACGCAGAGCGGTGTCTCTGTGTCCAGCGGTTGGCGTGGCAACACGTCGTGTTAAGGTTCGCGACTGGTCATTCGTCATCCTGAGGATGCCTCGTTGAGCGGTGAAACACGTGTCGATTTCTTACAGGGTTTTTTATGACTCTTGAGGAATAGTTAAGCGGAATTGGTTACTACATAATAAAATCTGCGTCTATTGTATGTTATAATTTCCGCAAGGTCACGGCTGAATCAATTAACTAACGTAACGTGAATGATTTTAGTTAGAAATGTTTTTTTTTCTTGTCGTGGAAGCTCTTGGCTTTTCTATCATCTGATAGTAAGTGATGATCAGCCTCGACCACAGAGGCTGAACTGGCTATCTACCTCTAACTGCCGAAACACGACAATGCTGTTAACAATGTTGTTTTGGTGACAGACTTAGATAAGATGGTGCAGGCTAGGCGGACTTAAAACAAGCCCCAACCCCCAACCAAACTGAGTAGAAAATTTTGCCCCCACTTGGAATCGAACCCGGGACTTCTGGTCTATGACAGGTGGTCTAACCACTAGACCACAGATTAGTTAATTGCGCACATATTTTTGACTTGGTTTTAAGACTTAAGTTAAATATCTATAGATTTAAACCAAAAAGAATACAGGATTTTTCGATTTCTGTAAAAATAAAATGTCTGTATTTACCCGACTACGGCGAAGAAAAAAGGAGGGTTATGATTTTGATCGGTATGTATGTATGTATGTATGTATGTTCATCTGTTCCATCCTATCTTCCAAACCACTTATCACAATTTGTCAAATGAGGTATCGTTAGAATGGCGCCCTCTAGAGGAGATAGAGTGAGGAACTTAAAAAAAAAAATGGTTTATTATTACTTGATTTTTTTATGTAACGTTTACGTCACGCGATCGTGCTCGTTTCAGCCTCTGTATAATAGACTCGTAGATTGGTTATAACATTTTGTTCAATATTTCCTGACAATATTTCTGCAATAATTTCATATCTCTTGGGTATAACCCTGTGTTACAGAAGGGGACGTAATAACTGTAACACATAAACAGTATACACTTCCAACATTTCCAATTTATTAGGTACCTTGAACGTACTGAACGTTCCTTCTGTTATTGTTGCGTAACTAGGGATGCTAGAAGTGTCAAAAAGTATCGATATTTAAAAAAAAAAAACAGTATCGATTTCGATATATCGGTGTTCTAAAAAATATTTTTACTTTATGAAGTTCAATTATTGTGTTTGTTTTTTATCAATTACTAGCTGCCGCCAGCGGCTTCGCCCGTGTGTTTTATAAATTATAGCCTATGTTACTCAGGGTGAATGTAGCTTTCTAGTGGTGAAAGTGGTTAAAATCGGCGCAGTAGTTTTTGAGTTTATTCATTACAAACATACACACAAAAATACAAATCTTTCCTCTTTATTATATTAGTGTAGATAATTACCAAACTAGGGAAAAGAAGTCTACTTTTTACGGCTCGGAATTCCAGCGATTTTAGTCAGTGGCGACAACGATGTTGCTATTGGAAATATATCGTATTTGATACATTTTCGATACTAGACATTTGATATCGATATATCGAAATAATAAATATCGCCTAAAAATATCGAAATATCGAACAAAAAATAACGATGTATCGATATTTTTTCTGCAAGCCTATGCGTAACCTTTAAAGAGGTATATGTCCCTGGACGGTAGATCTTCCAAGGATATGCTCGCGTCAAAATCAACGTTAGGTACGTTATAAGCCTTCGTACACACGCGCGGTTTTCTCCCGCAAGGATTTTTATCGTGCACTGGATTTTCAACTCTTGATGATGAGCCGAACATTCAGAATCCAACAGAGAGTATCCAAAATACACTGTTGGATTTTTAACTTTCGGCGTTAAGCCTCGTGCAGACTGGCGCGACGCGACTCTAACAAAACAATTTCTATGAAAACTTCAAGGTATAACAATTACCGGTGTCACGTCCCGCCAGTCTGCACAAGGCTTTAAGCAGTGCGTTGGAAATCCGATGCGTGATACAAAATCGCCCGTGGGTACAACTACGAGGTACTAGTTATATTTTATGTACCATCGCGGACCCTGGTGGTGGACCTCGTTTCAATGTATTCCTAAGGGCATAAGGGTAAAAAGGGTTCGATCGCCATTTGCCCGCGGTTGTACCTACGGCCACACAAATCTGTACCTGTACACTTGAACAAGCTTTTTGGTATACAGACAAAATATATTCATTTTCCGCTACACTGCCAATATTCGATTTGATTGCATGTATAATTTAACTTTTTGAGCTTATGGCTTAGGAGAGTGACGTACGAGGATTGTTGACTACTGAAAACACTCACAAAATTGTTTAAAGTAGTTGCAAGGTTATCTGCCTGGAGGTATATCAAATAGCTTGTTCGACTGTACAAGACCACCTTAAGCCGATGCGGTTTTGGTTTATTTGTAGACGTAGCTACCGGCTATAGAGCTAATTAGACTAGGTAAATACATACACGGTACGTGGAGATTTCAATATAGTTTACAGTAAATCCGTGATATCCTACTATCCTACTTCCTACTAATATTATAAATGTGAAAGTTTGTGATTGTGTGTTTGGATGTTTGTTACTCAATCAGGCAAAAACGGCTGAATGGATTTGGATGAAATTTGGCAAACAGATAGCTTATAACCTGGATTAACACATAGGATACTTTTTATCCCGATATTCCCACGGAATCGAGACTTACGCGGGTGAAACCGCGGGGCGCAGCTAGTTGGTTTATAATTAAGATGCCATATACCTACTATTTTGGCGTCAAGGCATGGATTTGATTACTAAACCGAGAAATATTAAAAAAAACGATACTTTTCGTAGATTTATAACCCGAAAAGTATTATTTTTTGACGATAATAATCGCAAAGTTGCAAATTCCGCCATAACGTGCGCATACTTCTGCCTGTCGTGGCGCCTGTTTTTTCTTCAAAAGATCTAAAAATAACAATAAATAAAATAGATTGGGAGAGATTTGGCGATGCGCAGCGTTGCACAGTTTTCACCTAACAAAGCCTTCTGTGTTTTTATAGTTACTATTTTATCGACGTTTTTTCAACAAGTACAGTCACGAGCACCAATATTATACACTTAGCAACTTGTATTTTTTTGATTGTAATTTTATGTTATATGGAAAATATTATTTTGGAACCTATAACTCAAACTTAACTCAAACTCAAACAAAGCATTTATTTCAATTAAACCATTTACAGGCACTTTTGAATTGTCAAAGAGTCGGTCAGTTAGTCAAAAAGTTGAAGCTAGTTGCCCATTCCAAATAGTAGAACTCTATGTAGAAGAACGGGCAAGAAACTCCAAGGACACTCTTTTAAAAATGGATATAGATATTACAAAATCCTGGGTACAGTATTCTTGGTGCTTCTATATGTGAGAACAATGTCAAATGAAAAATAATCAAAAATAATTCAAGATATAAGATTAAAAATAAGCCCTGGCAGATGAGAGATGACCAGTCTCAACTGACAGCGCCCGTTCACGAACATGACACGTGGACACGTGGATCAGCACCATCCAGCTCAACCATTTTGTAGGGAACCGAATGATCCAACACAAGCGCCATCATCAGCGAAACATTTACGTGAGTATGACATACTCTCATCTGCGATGCTCTTTCAAGTCAATATAAAACATGATACCATATAAACGGCTCCATGATACTCACATAATATATACTCATATAATATTATGAAATAGGTATCATCTCAAAGTTGCAATCGTTATTCCACGAGGAAATAGTTATTGAATTTTGCTGAGTGTGTACATATTTTTGCTCGTGAATGTACAGTGTACACGTTCATATTTACTTGGCATGCAAAACACACAGTGCTGTCTTAAAACAGTATAAAACTATTTATTCCTAGGTAAACTTTTTCATTGGCGCCTTCTATGACGGCGTGTATTTACTGGGCATGGCGCTGAACGAGACCCTGACGGAAGGTGGCGACATCCGGGATGGCAGGAACATCACCAGGCGGATGTGGGGACGAGACTTTCATGGTAAGTTCCCTTTTTACCGTGTGGAATTGTTTTTTAGGTTTCCGTACCTACCTCAAAAGGAAAACACGGAACCCTTATAGGACCACTAGTGTATCTGTCTGTACCTCTGTCATAGCCAATTTGCTCCGTATTGAATGGACCGATTAAGTTGTTTGTATTTCTGTGACCCAAACACGGACGTGTAACGTAAATAAATACATTTTGAATATTTTGGGGTCACATTTGGGGGCGAAATTATAAAATTAAAAAAAAAAGTTTTGCAAACTGTGACGTGTGACATATCATCAAATAAAATTGTTGCGAGGATTTCAAATATTTTTTTTTAATAATTTTATAATAAATACTTTTTAAAGATATTTAAGAAAATAGATGAAATTTGACCATTCCGGGGGGGAAAAAATTCAGCTGTTCCCTACATTCTGACGAGATAACCGAACATAAATGTAGGGAACAGCTGTTTCTTTTTTCATGATTTCCGGGTTTGCCGCATAGTGAAAGTTGTTCATAATGACGCGTACAATAGCCTCTTAAGAGATTTCGTGTATGAATAGATACACCTTAAATAGCTATCACCAATATGTAGCTGCCATGGTGAAAAAGTTCCTGCCAGGGATTGCGGGAAAGTCCGAAAGGGATACCGGGACCCTTGGCAACAGGCAACTGAAGGAACACGGGTGGGTTTTTAGTCAATAAAACTCTGACACGCCCTCCCGCTCCGCCCAGAGCGGGAGAAGTCATGATGATTTCGCAACCTCAAAAAAAAAATGGTGTAAAAGTTATATCCGGTTTAATACGTTAGGTGTCTTGAAAACGTCGTAAGTTTGTAGGAAATAAAATGAGACATAGTTATTGGCTAAAATTGCCTAAAGGCTCAACATTCCTCCATTATAGTCAATCTTTAACATCGTAAATGGCTTATTGGCTATAAACAGTGAACGGAACCAGTTTGATGGACGCGCGGTTTATTAAAGTTTATTACGTATTTCACAATTTCTTCGATGCTTTAAAAATAATGAAAGAAAATACTTTTACTCGTCAGAGACTGAACGTCGAACTGCTAGAATGTATCTATATTTATAAAAAATGAATCCCTATTTCCCTTGGTCACGCCATCACGCGTGAACGGCTGAACGGATTTGGATGAAATTTGGCACATAGGTAGACCATGAACTGGACAAGGACATAGGATATCCATGGGGGACTTTTATCCCGATATTCCCACGGAATCGAGACTTATGCGAGTGAAACCGCGGGGCGCAGCTAGTTTTCAATATTTAAAGATATAATTAGAGGTATTTAATTTCAGACACAAGGTTGACGACTCCTACCTATTGTTTAAACAGTATTTACCAACGTTAATGGCTTTGAGTAGGCGAAAATACGGACAAACCAATAAAGAGGCCATTTAAACAAGAACTCAATGGTTCAAACGGTAACTGTAAATATTTTTATAAACTTGATACGTGGCAATTACTGGCGAATTACAAAGCTACAGAGAACGGTGTTTCATTTCGTGTAGCAATTGAGTATTTGTAATATAAATACTTTCATTCGATCTGAGGGTCAATTCCCGTAAACGTGCATGTGAGCGTGTATACACAGAGCGGAGGTGTAATTTTGTCATGCTTCACTGTATTGTTCGCAGCGCTCTGTCTTGGTTTATTAGTTGGTTTGATTCACTGTCTATGTATAAAAAGATGCTATATGTCTACTAAAACAAATATTTATAGGTCCTCATCTTCGTATGACAAAAATTATGACACCCACCCATCATATCAACTACTAGCTGCCGCCAGCGGCTTCGCCCGCGAGTTATCTTTATAAATGTTACTCAGGGTGAACCGAACGTAGCTTTCTAATGGTGAAAGAATTTTTTAAATCGGCGCAGTAGTTTTTAAGTTTATTCATTACAAACATACACACAAAAATACAATCCTTTCCCCTTTATAATATTAGTGTAGATGTAGATATTAACACCAAAAAGATAAATACTGATAAATAAATGGTAACGTTTTAACAGGTATAACAGGCCACGTCCGAATTGACGCCGTCGGTGACAGGGATGCAGACTACGCGATTTTAGATCTGGACCCAGTAACTGGGAAATTTGAGGTGAGCCTTTTAAAATAATTATAGCATCCATGTTTTTTTATGCCTATGTAGACAGCGAATTATTTTGGAATGGTTTTTTTTATCTGATTGAAATGGTTTTTTAAATAGTATAAATTAATTAAACCAATTTTGGGTATGAATGTCGATGGCTATAAGAGTAGGGGAAGACCAAAGAAACGATGCATGTACCTACTGTGTGAAAGATAATATGGTTGGACAGGGGGTGACTACCGAGATGACGGCTAATAGAGAAGTATGGAAGAAAGGGACATGTTGCACCGACACCAAATAAATTGGGATAAGGGCAGGAGAATGGTGATAAAATTCTCCGAGCCAAGAACTATTGATAGTTCTCGCGACCAGTTGAAACGCTTGCTTGCACAAGCAATTTAAACCAAACTAACTATGCGCGAACAATTTCGAGGACGTGATGGTTAATTCTGAAAGTTACTGTCCAAGAAAGTAGTAAGAGAACAACTCGTCCGAACCCAAAACTTTGTATTTATACAGCTTACTAATCGATACCCGCGACTTCGTCTGTGTGTATTATATTGTTGTATTTCATATATTTTTTTATATAGATATCCAGGATCAAAAGTAGCCCATGTCCTTCTCCAGGTCCTAGGCTAACTAAGAATCTGTCTTTCAAAACGATTGGGTCAGTGGTTTATGCATGAAAAGGTAACAGACAGGCACACAGAGTTAATTTCGCATCCTAACTATATAATAGACAGACAGACAGACAGAGTTACTCTGTCTGACTGCTACCTTTTCACGCCCAAACCACTGAACGGATTCCGATAAAATTTGGCAAGGAGATAGATGGCATCCCGGGAAAGGACATAGGCTACTTTTTATCGACATACCACGCGGGCGAAGCTGCGGGCAGAAGCTAGTGGATTATAAATGCGAAAATGAGTTTGTTTGTTTATTTGTTTGTTACGCTTTCACGCTAAAACGGCTGAACTAATTTGGATGAAATTTGGCACATGGGTAGACCATGACTTGGCATAGGACATAGAACGTTTAATCTCGACATTCTCACATGATCGAGACTTATGCGGGACTAGAAACCGCGGGGCGCAGCCAGTTTGTAATATTAGTATGGTTGGATAGAAAATTCTTTGGCGTTGATAGAAAAGTACTCGTTAGTAAAAGTGACGTGAACCGAATTAAAACTATTCTTTTTAGGCTCCCGGGACTGACTTGCGCTCTAGCCTTTAATTTACCGGCTCGCAGTTAAATTAGACACGGTTTGGTTAGTGCTCATGAAAAAGTCTGGAATTTAAATAAATTGTACAACCTTTTATGTTACAAAAACCCTGTACGATCCGAAAGAGCCTAGGTAACATTAGCAAAAAGTAATAAAAAAATATTTTTTTGTGAAAATAAGAAAGTTATTACTATTAAAAATTCACATTTTTAGTACCAAAATTACCCCAATTTCATTATAAATTAGCAAATTTTCTACAGAGGTCGTAAGTTATGACTTGCAGACATCCGCTAAACGACGCGACGGCCGCCCGCGCCTCATGTAATAAACCGGTAAAATTCCCCATTGAAAAAAAAAAATGGTGATTTTTTTTTCTTTTTTCCACATAACTCTATATGCATAGACTCTCAGTATAATTTTTAACAACACCGTCACGGATCGGAAAGGGTTTTTGTTACACGTTATATAGCTTTTGGGTTGGGTTTATTTGATAGTTTCAAAATACTACTATGGAGTGGTATAGGCAGTGTTTCTATTTATTGTCATATTATCACCTCCTTATTGTAATGCCATTCAGGAGAGCTCGTGGATAAGTTAAAACAGCCGCACGGGTCGGTCCATCAGATTAAGCTGCGCTTACCGGGGATGGTCCCTGGATGGGTGACCATCTTTACATACTGAGACTCCTCCGTGCCTCGGAAAGCACGTTAAGCCGTTGGTCCCGGCTGTCATCCATAGACCTTTGACAGTCGTTACGGGTCGTCAGACGCCCGAAAGTCTGACAACCAGTCTTACCAAGGGGTATCGTATTAACCAATTACTGGGTTGTGGAGGTCAGTTAGGCAGTCGCTCCGTGTAAAATACTGGTGCACAGACTGCAAAATTTATTCTAGGAGGAAATTATCATAAAACTCTTGATGCGTTGTCCAGGTGGTGGCCTTCTTCCACGGACTAAACAGCAGCTACAAGCCAGTGGCCGGGAAAGCCATCCACTGGCCGGGGGGGCGACGGGGTCCACCGCCTGACACCCCGCGATGTGGCTTCTTGTGGAACGACCCCATGTGTCAGGGTGGTAAGTATTTAATTTATATAATGACGAATGACTTAAGATATTATCAATCTGTTGCAGGTGTCACGTCTACATAATTGGTGGCAAAAAAAAAATATGATGAAACTTGTTTATGAAACTTTTTTTTACAGAAAGCATAACAAAACCTTATTTCTATACATACAATTATACAAAATATTTCTATACTTACATACAATTATACAAAATATTTCTATACATACAATTATACATAATATGTCTATACATACAATTATACAAAATATGTATACCTACTTTATTATCTCCGACGTATGATGATAGTGTCAACAAAGCAATCGCTGAAACTTTTGTAATAACAGAATCGTGGTAAAAGGTTTCTTGAGTTGAGTTACTTTAGAATTGACGCTAAGTTAGAAAAGCGGGATGTTTAGCTGTAGAAAAAAAAACCTTATATATTTTATTTTATTCAAGGGAACAACAAACAACTACAATATACAGTATATAAAAAGAAATACACAAAACATCTGAACAATATTGTAGCCCACAACGCTGTTCACAGATTAACTGTGGAATACAATATACAACACAATTAATTAAAAGCTAGGGTATACATATACATAATAAAGTTCAGAACTAAACTTACTTAACTATCATGCCTATCCATATATTTATTTATACATAAATCAAGAGAGCTCCTCAAGTATAAGTACTTTGAGCCTACTGGGAGAACATGAACATGCAAAAATGAAAAATGTCAATAAAATATGATCAAAGGTCCTATTGTAGGTATCTATCATTCATATATAGGTTGTATCTACCTACTGACTTTCGCATAGAAAACTTCGATACCTACTCGTCAATAATGTATGGGACGGCTGATAAAATTTTCGCGACTACGATGTTGGTCCCATTTAGTTTGATAGCCTGTACCACACCCTTAAATTTGATCACACCTTTCTGGTACAGTCAAACAAGCTATTTGGTATACAGGCAGATAACTTGCAATTACTTTTTAACGATTTTGTAAGTATTTTCAGTAGTAAACAATCCTTTTACATAACTCTCCTAAGCTATAAGCTCAAAAAGTTAAATTACACACACAATCAAAACGAATTTTGGCAGTGTAGCGGAAAATGAATATATTTTTCCTGTATAACAAATAGCTTGTTCGACTGTACATCCTGTATTAAAAACAAAAGAATCATTTAAACGTAGATTACAAAGACCTTGTTCCCTTACAAAGTTTCATGTCCTTGGCTTGATGACTTCCGTTCCAATTAACTGCTGTGCAGTTAGTTGATTACGACAATCCAATTACGCACAGTAATCTACAAACACGGTATATTACAACAGGTGTCAAGAAAATACAGTTTGTTACATCTCACGGCGTAGCACTTGGGAATTATGGTCCGTGGGTAATCGTATAAATTAAAACTTTTTTGTTATCTAAGTATTCCAGTTTTGTTGTAGCCTTGTAGACAAGGCGACAGAATAGGAGTGATTTTAACGAATCTGAAAATGTCGTTATACGCTACGACCAAAAGTCCATCAAATATGACAGCAAATATACATGTAGGATAGTTTAAAATTATAATAAGGCAGCGTGATTATTCAGACAAAATGTGAGTGTAAAATTGCGTAGCAATCCTAACTTTAATTAATTATTCTCTTTATTTCATTTTTCATACTTATAAATTATATTTTTAAATATTAGAATAAAAAAATATATAAAACATTTAAAAATATAATTAATTAATTATTAATATTAATATTTAAATTAATGTGATATTATTATATTATTTTTAATATTACGAGTATTAATGCGAAAGTGAGTTTATTTGTTTGTTACGCTTTCACCCTAAAACAGCTCAACAGATTAGGATGAAATTTAGCACAGGGGTAGACCATGACCTTGAATAGGACATAGGATACGTTTTATCTCCATATTCCCACATGATCGAGACTTACGCGAGAAACCGCGGGGCGCAGCTAGTATAATATTATAAAATCAGAAGTGAGTTTGTTTGTTACGCTTTCACACTAAAATAGCTGAACGGATTTAGATGAAATTTGGCACATGGGTAGACCATGACCTGGAGAAGGACATAGGCTACTTTTCATCCTGGTCCGCAGACGAAGTCGCGAGCAACAGTTAGTTTTGTATAAGTCCCAATTTTGTTGGCTTTTTCATATCGACGGTATTTTTATCATAAACTTTGCTTCCTTCTGTGAGTCAAGAAGAGAGAGAACTTTAACTTAAAGTAACTAAGTTAGTGAACTTTAGTACCTAAAGTTCCCTGACTAATATTTGCTAGGACTAAACCAGACAAACACTCGCTTCATTACGGCAATATTAATTATTTATCATTTTTAATTAAACCGAGACATGGTTTATACTGAAAGTTTTAAATTACTTTAAGTTTGTAATTGGCCTGCTATGAAATATTGTCAGCTTCCACAGTTAATTCATTTTATGAAAAACACAAATATATATTTTTTGTTATTTTGTTTACGCTTAGAATAGAATAGAATAGTGTTTATTTGCAAATATGGGTAATACATAAGTAGTAGTAGGTATCACAATATATCAGAGTTCTGCCATATTTCACCAAGTCTGAAGCTTGAAGCCAAAAAGTATACAATCTTCAGGGGGCCTACCACCACCGCTTACAGCAGTATTATTTTAATATTACTTCAGTGTAGGAAAGAGATGAAGCTCTACAGGACGTATAGCTCCATCTCTTTCCCCCACTGACAGTTCTGCGATAGTGGCACTAATAACGCAAAGCCAAATGTGCTAGGTAACGTTTATAGATTTCGAAATCACAGACAAAAGTAAAACAGATGGGTAGCTAAATTCTGTTCTATATTCTCGTAGCCTAAATTCTCCAAATTGAAAAAACAAAAGACTCCAAATTGAAAAAACAAACAACAATCACTTGAGATGTCAAATTATTCTACGAGATTAAAAATCAGACTTGTATGATATTTTTAGTCTGAATTCCTCCTGTTAACTTTACCATTACGCATTTCCATACATTTAATTGATGTGGGATATTATGTATGTAGTTACTAGAATCACTGCTATGTACAACATTTGTTCCACGCTGCTCGGATAGAGGCGCAGACGGTCATAATCTATTGTTTCATCGGACTGGCAGTGTTCCTTACCTTTGCTGTGACTGCTGCTTGCGTCGCCTACAAGTAAGTTCGTAGATTTGTCAGTAGAGGAACGTTTTGGCCTGAATTCCTCTTAAGGTCAGTTCAGACCGCGACGTGAAGCGACGCGACGCTGCGCGCAATTTTTAACAATTATCGAACTTATTTTCTTCACGAAAAGGTATAATTTGTGAAGGTATAATTGCGAGGGTTACGACGTGTCAAAGTACGCTGAGATGCGCGGGGCTGCGCAGCGCGTGTACCATAATGTGTAATAAATAAATTCGATATTGTATCGGATCATTAAAAAATGCGCGTCGCGACGCGTCTCGGTGTGAACTGACCCTTACGCTGATATCGGTTGCGTACGTCGGTCGCGCCTGCTTATATTACATTGTGTTCTATATAGCACCATACTGCGACACTGACGTCTGCGGCGCGTACGTTGCTACGCGTACGTGACTGACCGTACGCGACCGATCGTACGCGACCGACAGCGTAAAAGACATTCTCTACCAGTCAACTAGTCTATGTATGTGTGTCCATTTTTAAATATTTTTATCTTTTACATCGTTGAAACATACTGAACATTTTCCATGTCATTTTAATCAAAACAACTTCTAAAGATAAACCTTGTCCTTTACTTAAGAAACTCAGCTAAACTTAACAGCAATCACTTACAGCCTATAGATTTGTTGAGCTACAAACAGAACACCCTTTTTAATTAATAACGATCGTCAGAAGCCTTTATAAACCTCGGTCGGAATGCTCAAAGTTATCCACTTCATAAGAATATCTCAAAGATTAGCAAAACAATTTGGGACAATGAAATTCTGAGCAGTTTAAGGGCCACCGTCCATGATGACGCTACTCAAAAGTAACGTGTAAAAAAGCATTTGTTTCATAGGTAACCGGTTCCGTCATAATAAAACTACCGTCATGAAATCCGTCTATTTTACCAGTATTTGACATTAAAGTGTCAAAAAACGCTCTGTATTTGGACAATTGTGTGTGATCGTTCACGCGACATTTACTATTTTTTTATTGGTTGCGTCGAGGAACGCCGTTAAAATACTAGTGCTGTGATATTCTGGCTACTCATTGGTAACATGTTACTTCTAAGTTACGTCATGGACGACGGGCCTTATTGAATTAAACAAGTTATAACATTATTTTACCGTCTCGGGAACGTTTCAGAGGATAATACAAATATACATATTTAAATCATTCTGAAGTTTCAAAGGAATATAAATTAAACAAGAATATTTTCTGTTTTATTAATATTCCTTTGAGTTGGCTCCAGAATGATTTTAGATCGAAATTAATCATACAAATTACCTATTCTTCTGATTATTTTCTAGAGGACCCAATCAAAATAGTTTATATTAAAACGTACCTACTGGACTTGAAACTCTCTGCAATGTGACCGTCCAATGTTTAATATTTTAACTCTGAAATTGCATAAAAAATAATTATAATAATGCATAATGTATTGAAATAATATTTTACTTTGAAATTAATGTAACAAAAGATGCCTTAATAAACAATTTTATCACCGAGCGACAGACTTTTTAACTTAGTTAATTTTCGTTCGTAATTATTGTTATATTTACCGGCTTATACTGCACATTTTCGTAGCACAAACTCTGATAAACTTCTAAATCCTAATTGACGTCTTCTACTTTAGCTTGATGTTATTAATCCCGGCTTTCGCCAGGGTCTCCCTTAAGCCTAATTGACAAAATAGATAATAAAAACAACGGCCAAGGTTAGCTAGACAAAAGTTATTCTTATTAAATCGTTTTGGGTTCAGACCACATGACTATTTTGATTATATTTATTTGTGTTCTTATTTTGTTAGTGCTTTTCCTTTTACCTCTGTCTTTTGTTTCATGATCTTCTCGCAATTTATTATGAGTTTAACGGAGCATTTTTTTTCTCAGATCTCTATCAGCTGTCATTTCGTAAAATAAAAAAAGAAAACTAGTTTTATTTGTCACGGAAACACGTGCATACAAAAAGATAACAGTACTTAATCATAAATATAAATCATAGAAATATTACATGAGGAGTAAGTACATAAAAAGAAAAAAAAAACGGTTCTTCTTGTGACAGTCATGACGTGCAGCACGTCATGACTGTCACAAGAAGGCTTCCACTCAGCTTGATGCTGCGCTATGGGGACCCACAGCACAGCGAAGTTTTTTTTTTTTCATCTAGTAATGCATCTAACTACCTATGTACATTCTAGTCATTTTATTTTCACGCAGTACATGTATGGTTGCTATTTCCTTGCTCTTTCTCTATTATTATAGCCATCCACTATTATAAGGTATTTTTTTTTGCATGCTGAAATGTATAAGTAAGCAAAATATGTGGGATGTCTTATAATTAAGACCTTTTATGTACCATATTTTATGCAAAATAAAGATATTCTATTCTAATATATCACATTCATATTATAATATAACTTTTCCACGACATGGCCCTCATTCTTCCTCATTGTGTATTCTTTTTGTCTTACTTTGTACGTCTTTCTCTCACAGGCAGGCTCGTATAGACGCGGAATTAAACAATACTTCTTGGAGAGTTCGACCTGAAGAGGTGCTAGTGGAGGTTGGCACAGGAATTGGAGCCAGTCCTGCGCTGCACAGCATCAATGAGGTACTCAAGGTATGTACGACTAGGTGAATAATAAGAATATTATAAAACTGTTATTGTTCCACGGTTAGGTAAGGTATTCTAATCCTAACTAATATTATTAATGCGTAAGTGTGACCGTCACCGTGTGAGTGTGCGTGTGACCGTCGGACTGCCAAGTCATAGGTCTCGAGTTCGAACCCAAGACACGCACGTCTGGACTTTTCGGATTGTGCACTGTATAATTATCACATGCTTTAAAAACGGTGAAGGAAACCGGCATGCCTGAGAGATATTCCTCGACGGTATGTGAAGTCAAGTCAGAGGCCCTTGGGTGTCATCCTAACCACACGAAAAGAAGAAGAAGAATGCGAAAGTGAGTTTATTTATTACGCTTTCATACTAAAACGGCTGAACGGATTTGGATGAAATTTGGCACATGGGTAGACCATGACCCGGAAAAGGACATAGGTCACTTTTCATCCTGGATTGCAGCCGAAGTCGCGGACAACATCTAGTATTTTTGTAAAAAGAAGGAACGTCCATGGATTACTATAATCAGATCAAAAAATGTAGTGTTGGCGCTCGCGTTTCCTTACAATTCTATCAACATATTCATGACATTTAAAAGGTTAGGAACTTTAGCCTGGTTTGAAGTGGGTTCATAAATATCTGAGTCAGCCAAATTATGAACAAAAGTATTTGTTCCTTATAATAAATAGACGAAATGTTGACAACAGAATTTTCTCAAGCGAAAGTGACCCGGAACAAAGCCTATTACTTACAATGAATAGTTTTTTGGCGACTGGTAAGTAAGTGGTATATTCAGCGCTCCGTAATATAAATTTTAAGAGCTCCATTGACCTTTGTAAAATTGAGTCAGTTTTACCAAAGAATCGGCTACGAAAATAACCAGGTTCTATATTAATTGACTCTCAAGTGTATCTCAACTGGCGTACCAAAGCGCAAATATTTAAATTCAAAGTTGTATATATTTTAATTCAAAGTTAAATATATTATATTTCAAAAATTTATAACTACCTACAGCAAAAATATGTTGGATCATTTTATACATTACTAGCTGCGCCCCGCGGTTTCACCCGCGTAAGTCTCGATCCCGTGGGAATATCGAGATAAAAAGTATCCTATGTATTAATCCTATCTGTTTGCCAAATTTCATCCAAATCCATTCAGCCGTTTTTATGTGAAAGAGTAACAAATATCCATCCATCCATCCATCCATCCATACTTCCAACTTTCGCGTTTATTAGTTAGATAATATCGCACACCGTACAAGATTCATAAGCCTGTGAACGAAGTTATTTATTTAATATATAAACAATAATAAAGTACGTTCTGTTCACTGTAGCGTCCAATTATTGCGTTGTTCGAATCGTTTTATTAATTGTTTGGCAGTAATACACGAAATATTGGAGTAATTGGAATTTATTGGAGCTTATAATCAAATAAAGCGAGCAATTTCTTTTTAATTTATTGAACTGAACACGTTTGCAATATAAAAACGTATTCACAAAAATCGCCAAGGGCTTGTTGAAACAATAAATTATTTGAGTTTACAATTATTTTAATAAATTGTTTGTCTATTTATTTATAGGTAAAACTTTAGCTTGGATTTTAAAAAGTCTCATTAGGAATTATATCTAACTTTCTGATGTATCCGTCGCAATGAAGGTAATGACTTTGGCAACTGTTAGGCAAAAAGAAAAAAATAATTTAACTATTAATTAATTAATTTATAAAATTATTTAGCTTGAATATGTATGAGACTTTTGGCTACTCTATAAGCGTGTATTTTAAAGTTTTCTTTTTTGTAATGTGCGTTTTGTATGAGCAGAATAAAAAAAAAACTTTCTTTTTTCTTCCTTCTTTTCTAATTTGATTACTACAAGATTTATCTTCTACTAGCATTATCTTAGTAAGTTAACCTCATTGAACACCTCTCTTACAAGCTTTCAAAAGATTGCGTCTTCCGAGAGTGCTCCTGAGTGAGACATAATCATATTACTAACTTGTTGAGACACAAAATGCTACTTTGTTGTATACCTTATTTTACCTTTGTAGAGTAGGTATCGGGTATAAAATACTCAATTAAAACCAAAAATATGAAATTACTAGCTATTGCTCGCGGCTTCGGCCGCGTTTAGGTCAGAAATTATCCCACGGGAACGTACTACCGGGATAAAAAGGGAATATCGGGATAAAAAGTATCCTATGTCCTATTCCAGGTCATGGTCTACCCATGTGTCAAATTTTATCTAAATCCGTTCAGCCGTTTCAGCGTGAAAGCGTAACAAACAAATATAAAATATTAATCACTTTCGCATTAATAATATTAGTTAGGATTTATTAAGAATTAATGTCGATTAGTCAGCTAAGCATTGTTATCATTGATCAAAGCAATATCCGCTAATGTCATCAATTTAGCAGTTAAATCTAAAAAAAAAAAAACTGTTTTAAGTAAACCTGTAACGGGCAAAGCCTTTCTTTACTAGTTTTACCAATAATATATACAATAGGTAAGATAATTTTACAGTTTAACGTGTACATTCTTCTTTCAAAACTCTAGTTGTCTCTGGGCTGGAGTACTCGGGGCAGCACCGGGGCAGCCTCGACTCTGGGCACACCCTCGCTGACCTTGTCGTCATTTACCGTCGGCCTCTACAAAGGAAACAGGGTGGCCGTTAAAAAGATACACAGGAAGAAGCTGGATCTTAACAAGAAACTTCTGTGGGAGATCAAACAGGTTAGTAGGAAGAAAATTGATACAAATTTCCTCAACGAAATAAATAAAAAAAGATTAAAGAAAAAAAAAAGTTATTAAGAATATAAAACTTTAAAAAATAAATACGTCTTCACAAAAAAAAAGTGAAAAATAACTTTAATTTCGGAATTCGGTGGTAAAAAACGAAAATTGAAAATTGACTTCCGAAATAAAAGTTATTTTTCACTTTTTTAGTGTTTTTTGTGAAGTCGGTTGTTTTTTTTTGTCAAAAGTTTTTATTTTTCTCTTTTTAGTTGTGGTACTTACCCCACACAAATTCGTATACCGCTATCTGCTATGTAAATAAAGACTAAGATATCGTCTACAGACGCAAAGTGGGAAAAATACGTATTTATTGAAACTAACTCAAAAACTAAAAATTATATGGGACCACCTCTGAAGCATGACCTACCAAACAAAAAAAGAATCATCAAAATCGATTCATAATTGACGGAGTAATCGCGTAACATACATACCAAAAAAAAAACATACAGAATTACAGACGAATTGAGTACCTCCTCCTTTTTGAAGAAGTCGATTAAAAAAGCTTTATTTCGTTTAGAAACATTGACGAAAGAATTCTTGATAAATAACTATCCTCTTTCATCATCTGCCTAGCCTTTTCCCAACTATGTTTGGGGTCGGCTTCCAGTCTAACCGGATGCAGCTGAATACCAGTATTTTACATGGAGCGACTGCCTATCTGACCTCCACAACCCAGTAACTGGGTAATACGATACCCCTTGGTAAGACTGGTTGACAGACTTTCGGGCGACAAACCGTAGCGACTGTCAAAGATCCACGAATGACAACCGGGACCAACGGCTTAACTTACTTTCCGAGGCACGGAGGAGTCTCGGTATGTAAAGATGGTCACCCATCCACGGATCAACCCCGGCAAGAGTAGCTTAACCTGATGGATCGACCCGTGCGGCTGGTATTACTTAACTTTTCTCTTTAAACATCAAAAATAATTATTTTGATAAGTAAATAAATGGACGTGAATTATCTGAGCCTAATAATGATAATCCATACATTACAATATGAAAATTATGTTACACATGTATGTAATAAGCGTAGTTATTCAATGAAATGTTTGTTTCAGTATCTAATTAGTGAGTACTTTCACAAAGCCCCGACGCCATTTCAATATCAATTATATAGATTACTAATAATTACGTTGATGGATCTTTTGTTCGCAAATGGATGATTGATTGACGGTTGAAAGGCTTATGTTATACTCGTATTACGTATAAGTTTGCACAGTATAGTAAGTAAACTAAAACTATTTCAGCCCGTACTAACATGGTAACCTGCTCTCACAGAGAGCACTTAAAAATACTGTCGTCAAAGAAGAAATCGATTTTTTTTTAAGTTTGTTTGTATACTTGAAAGAGACCTGAGTGCCTAGACAAGTGACAATCGCTTCGAAAGCGTTTCGTATTTCTACAACGACTTTCAACCGAATTGACATAAGCTTTTCGATAGCTTATGTCAGTCCTATACATTTTTGCCTTTTCCATCATCGTTATTGCTGATAGAATGTCACTTTGTCTAGGCCCTCTGTAATCAGAGGCCTTAATTTTTTTTTCTGTAACGTCCCACCGAATGTTAAATACTCTAGAGTAAAAAAGGTAATCAAGAGCACTCACAAGATCGGTTCCAAAATCAAAAGCGGTTTCAATTAAGGCCCTGTGTCCAGCCCTGTGTCTCAAGTGATTTGAGAGTGACATGTCTGTAACATCTAAACAAATGAGATGTCACAGAAGTGTCACATAGTCCCGAGCTGCGGTAATCCGATGTGACGGGATCGGATGACTATCCGAATCCGAATCAATGTCTCAAATATTGTATACCTAGTAACTTTGTAACTTTCGTTTCTAGGGGATTGAGTTCTGATAAAAGGTAATTGAATTTGAAAGTTGTGTTGTTATTTCTGTTTCAGTAATTTGTTAGTTCTTTGCAAAGAACAGAGCATCTTGGTAGGTATCGGATAGCTTGCTTTGTATTGTAATTCTTGATATCAGCGAACTTAACGGAACCAATGCAAGAGCTTTCAAAATCTGCCACACGGCATTCTAAATTACAATTACAACCCGTGCGTATTAACATGGCACCTGGCTCAATGACGTTTGGAGCTCCCCTCGCTTCCCCGCACGGCGACGGCGGGGGGCCGCGCGGGTTGCGGGGGGAGTATTGAGTTCCGAGCCAGGTGCCATGTTAATGCGCACGGGCTGTAAAAGTATTTAATTGTAATTAATTGACGTATTCATTTGCACTATTATTGCCATTTTACACCACTGACAAAAAATGACAATTTCATGACAAATGGCATTTCTGACATTTTTGTAGCATACAATGATGTTCATATTTGACAAGCAAATTGTAATTTCAGAAATTCCATTCTGACTTGTCATTTTTTGTCAGTGGTGTAAAATGGCAATAATACGGTAAATGGACGTGTCAATATGCTCAATAATCAAGTTACCTGTCTGTACATTTCTCTATCCTTTCCACCCAGGCCCGCAACGTGTCCCACGAGAACACAGCGCGGTTTATCGGCGCGTGTGTCGACTGCCCGCTAGTGTTTGTCCTCACGGAGTACTGTCCTAAGGGCTCGCTGAAGGACGTCCTCTCTAATGACGAGCTGCAGCTTGACTGGAACTTCAGGACCTCACTCGTGCATGATATTGTGCAGGTAAGAACAGCTGAACAATTACGAGCGAGATCTACGTAACGTTTAAAACTGTCTTAAAAAAAGAAGGGGGCTCAATTTTTCTGTGTATTTTTTTAACTATCGTGTTCAGACACAGCTTAATAGCATATTCAGCCTATAACAGTCCCACTGCTGGGGCCCTCCTCCACGCAGGCCTCAGGGTGTGAGGGATTGGGCCATAATCCAGCACGCGGGCCCAGTGTGGGTTGGCGGATATCACATGTCTACGAATGTTTGGTTCTAGGACATGCCGATTGCCTCACTTTGTTTTCCAGCACACCGTTTGGAGAGCAGTGGTGATTAAAGTAAATACGCAAAGTAAATGCCAAACTGGGTTCAAACTCACGACCTGTAACTCGTAAGTCGGAGCCATACATATACATATACGGATACCACTGGCCAACCACTGCTCCCTTAGATCAGATACAATTTATAGAAAACTAGCGTCCGCCCACGGCTTCGCCCGCGTGGTATGTCGATAAAAAGTAGCCTATGTCTTTCCCCAGGATGCAATCTATCTCCTTGCCAAATTTTGTCGAAATCCGTTCAGTAGTTTAGGCGTGTGAAGGTAACAGACAGACGGACAGAGTTACTTTCGAATGTATAATATTAGTATGGCTGGAGAGACACAGTCCTCAAAGGAGACACAACGGTGAATCATTAATTATGACTCATCTTTGAAATAGCTATCGTACAATATACAAAAACAAATCTTGAAGCTTCAGTTTTTATAATATTACGAACTAAGTAACGTTCTAACTTTCTAACATAATTATAACTATGAATCTTTGTGTCAATCGGTACTTTAATGGGTAGTTATTCCACTAACTGTGATTGACTGACACTGAAGTTGAGTACAATAAAAAAAAAACCTGCCAATCTTCTTCCAGGAACACGGACTGACTTTTCTTTGCATTTGATTTGAGATCCCTATTTCGACCTTGACTGACGGATTCGTCAAGCATGTAATTCAATGATTTTCAGGGTTACCCTAATCCAATTGTTCCTTGTAAATATGGGTCTTGCTCAATGGATAACCTTGTAAAGAGGTTTCTTATTATAGGATTTTAACCGGTATGTATGTATGTTATTGTGTTTCCTCATAACTTCTAAACTACTGATCATAATTTTACAAATAATTGAAAGGTCTCGTTGGCAGCGTCTTGATCGTTGGTTATAGGCTATGTGACGTCACATTATATTGAACATGGCGCCCTATAGACGACATGAACTAAAAAAAAAAATTGTATTTGACTTTTTTCGTAGCTGGGTTTTAGTTTTATAACTTTTTTTTCTCACTGAATGACAACACCTATTCAAAACCGCTGAGTCTATATATAAGCATGATTTTATATAACGAAAGTGAGCACTAAAGAAGGATTTTTCATAATTCATCCCATAAAGGGTTTAAGGGATGAGGATGGAATATTCGTCCTTATTGCCGATGGAAAATCTCATCGGGCACATGATTTGTATAGAAGCTAATAACCTAAGTAATGTGCCAATCTTGGATATAAAGAAAATATGTTCTTTAGAAAAGAATATTCATTTAACAATAAATAAATAAACCAATACCTAAAGTATACCTTGGAATTTACTCAAATAAGTTTCTAAAGCTAAATTAAATTTATTATTTAGTAATAAGTTTAGCTAAGAATATTTTACTCCATCTAGTTCTAGAATTTGCTATCTTAATTCAATAAATACAAATAACTTTCTAGAACTTTACGATGCTTTATGTTCATCATAACATAACATCAGGCCTTCTTTCCCCGAAGAGTTGGGTACCTATAATACACCCCGCTAGTTATTTTAAGTCCCTATAAAAGGGGCGAGCCTATTACCAATCAATGTCAAATACGCTTTTCAATGTATACGCTTTTATAACAAACTTCCCATTGACATTCGAAACTTACCCATTAAACGATTTAAAAGCTGTATTAAAACCAAACTTTGTAAAAAAGGGTACTATAAAATCTCAGATTATTTAGAAGACAAAAATGCATGGGATTGAGCTGCTCGCTCTGCTAAGCATTGTGACATTTTTAATATTATGGAAAACCATAAAAATATACCTACCAGTTTTATATACAAATTGACATTATTGAATATTATATACAAAATGACATAATGATTACTTATAAGTATTGTTTTATTGTGAATGTGAGGACTATGTGGATATTTATTTTTCGTTCTGTTAGTTTTAGCGAAGGTCTGGCAATTTGGGAACTTTATGCGACCTACCCAAATGTCCTTTCTTTGGTATTGTTCGTCGAGTCGTTGAGCTCCTTAAGTTCTGAGTTGAGCTCCACTATTACTGACAAATGCTTGCACTGACTGGACAGGTCCACTCAAATCTGTGTGGTTCTTTCCTCAAAAGACCATTTCAAAATCTTATCTACATGGTCCTCATATGGCCTGACCAAGATTATGTCTGGACTTTAAAGGAGACGGTGACCTCTGAGTTTGTTTCGGCCTTTCTTCTCAGAGTAGTCAGATAGGAAACGCCGACCTCATCTAGCTTATTTTTACAACTTTTTAATATGACTTGTAAAAGTGATTCCAATATCCTATTTACAGAATAAACAATTTCATTTCATTTCATTTCACCATCAACCGGGCACAAATCTGGACTCCGGGCTACTACTGAAAAATTCCAGATAGAAATACCCAATAATACTTTGCCCTACTTTTTTTTTTATTGAGGTTGGGAAATCGTCCAATGACTTCTCCCGCTCTGGGCGGAGCGGAAGGGCGTGTCAGACTTTGACTGACTAAAACCCACCCGTGTTCCTTCAGTTGCCTGTTGCCAAGGTCCCAGTATCCCTTTCGGACTTTCCCGCAACCCTGGCAGGCACTTTGCCGTACCTGGGAATCGAACCCTCGACCTCATGCTCAGCAGTAGCGCTTGCGACCACTCAACCAACGAGTCAGTCGAGGCTTTGTATTCATAATTAAGTATCTTGTCACCTGCGTAAATAATGGAACACTTTGGTTCCAAAGAAATAGCAAAAAAACCGGCCAAGTGCGAGTCGGACTCGCGCACGAAGGGTTCCGTACCATTATCTAATAAATCATGTCTGTTGTATGGAAGCCTCCTTAAATATTTATTTTATTCTGTTTTTTAGTATTGATTATAGCGGCAACAGAAATACATCATCTGTGAAAATTCAACTGTCTAACTATCACGGTTCATGAGATACAGACTGTTGACAGACGGACAGACAGACAGACGGACGGACATCGGAGTCTTAGTAATAGAGTCCCGTTTTACCCTTTTGTACGAAACCCTAAAAAGATGTTTAGACGGAAAACACGTGAAAAATTATACAAAAATATTGTTTGGACGTGTGTCTGCTGTAGACATTTAATTTGTACATTAGTATTATCTTTTTTAATAATAGTCCTCCAGACCGTATTTTCGGCCACGGCGGCCAATCTCAACGGAGACTAGCCTTCGGCGCGGGAGATATTATAATGCACAAGTGTTTGCGCAGACACAAGTGCACTCTCTCTTCCCTCACTCTCATAGTCCGATGGGACGGTAATCCGACACGGCCGGAGAGAGATCAGGCGTAGGACCAACGGCTTAACGTGCTTTCCGAGGCACGGGGATATCACACCGCCAACTTCCAAACTCCGGGCTGTTACTACGAAATTCCTAATGGAAAAATCCAATAACACTTAGCCCGACCCGGGAATCGAACCCAGGACCCCACGCTCTGCAGTCGCGCTTGCGACCACGAGACCAACGGGGCAGTATCTTTTTTAACACGTGTTCGGTGCTACTTCCATCAAGCAAAATGATGCTGTGACAGGTTGTCCGATCTGAAAATCTGAAGGTTAATGGTTTAAATACCAATTAGGAAATATGCCTTTTTCTGTTTTGTCGCCTATAGTCAATCATTGAAAGTAATAACTACAAAGAAGTAGCGGTTGTATGTGTCAGCTTTTATGGAAATTCACTTAGAAATTATTCTTTTTCAAGAATATTCCCTAAGTAATCAGAATTCATTGTAAAAATTACGACCTGAGTCCTGCGTGCTAATCCGATACCGCCGGGAGGCAAAGTTTGGAGTTACGATACACCTGGTAAAATACGAGCAAGTTGGAACTTGTTTAGGGACCCGATTTATTGGTAGGTTTTGATAGGAATGTTTGCGACGCACTGGTTTTTTTTAATAAAACTTGCAAGGGCATATTATATTTATGTGATGTAGGTACGAAATCTTTTCTCATGCTAGTAAAAAATCTCTCGTTATTACCTGATACCAGCGGTAAATCACGCAACCAAACATAAGAGAACTATAACCAATGTCTGTCGCGTAGTCAAATGTAAGACTGCATCCGCTCGACGGCAACGCCTATACCTAGCTACTTATATCTATAATAAAGTTAACAAAATCCACAACATCAACCCACTAACAAAAAATAAAACTAAGATTGAACTCAACACATGGCTTCAAACACTAGAGTACCTACAGACAGAAAGCTTATTTAAAGAACAATACTCATGAGAATTCCTTCAAACAATAATAACCCAAAGTCCAGCCACCAAGCACAATCAGTCACATACACACATATACACTCATACACACACAGTCCCACACTCACGTACACACCAAATACAACAAACACACACACTTACACAAACCACTCAAGAGCAAGCATCAGCAAGCACTAAATCCCTCTAATTTTATATTGTTTTAATTTTATTGCATAAATTGTTAATATTAAAAAACACGGGTGAAGACACTGGCTCCTGTAACACAGGTACCACCAATCTCAGGAGTCAGGGCTTCAAATTAAAATGTTACACCTTTTTTATGTCAATAAAACATTTTATTTTATTTTATTATTTATTAATGCTTCTAACACGAGTTCCGATTGCGGGTCAGTTCAGTAAATCGCGAAGATTTACTCAGTGAACTGTGTTCAGATGTATTCGTATTCGTACACGTCACTTGGTTTCGTCCAGTAAAAGGCCGTAATTGACTTATAAAGTTTACAGGCCCATTATGAATACACTGGCATGATAAAAAAATATATTTAAAAACCTCTAAATAAATAAAAACTTCATTAAAATGTTACTCTATTTCAATAATTAGTTTTCATTTAGCTAAAAACTAGATCCAGACGGTGCGATAACCGCACTTTCTTTTGTATATTTCGGCGGCCGTAGTTTTCGGCGAATTAAAATTAAATTTTAATTTATTTAAAAGTGCTGATGTATGGACACTTGGAACATTCTAACAAGTGGGTCATGTTCTAGGCGGCACCGCACTCACATATGGGACACCCAAAGGGCATTTTGCCAAGTTGGATTTGCTCATAGACCACTGAATTCACGTCCAGCACCAGCACCTACGACATATTAATGCCACCATTTTTCCAGAGTTAGTGAGTGACGGAGCTATACAAAGCCGCTAGCACCATCCTTTTTTCGCAGTGGAATAATGATGGCATTAATACTTCATAGTCAGCCCCCAGATGGCCGATGTTCCTGGGGTTTTAAGAAGTCGGGTGGTGGAGGGTGGGTTCATAATTTAAAACTTTATTTTATGATTGACCAGGGCATGTGCTACCTCCACGGCGGGCTGGGGGCGCACGGCAAGCTTCGCTCCTCGAACTGCCTCATCGATGGACGCTTCGTGCTCAAGATCTCCGACTACGGTCTCAACACGCTGTGCACGCCGACAGATCTGATAAAGGATGACACCTACTACTATAGTAATTAATGTTAATTTCGCTTGTCCCTATTCAGGTGTTAATCAAATTAGAAGCTGGTTTGTTGCGGATTTTGGGATAGTTAGTCTACGGTTTGTAGATACATAAGTTAATAATTTGTTTGTAACTAAATTATGGTTAATTTTGTGGCAGGTAGGTACACCAAGATCATCTTTCGTTGGCATTTTACATCTAATATGAATAGTATGGAAAAAAAAGGTAGGTTAGGTAGATATATTTAGTAACCTTTTCCGCTAACTACACTTTTTACTTTTTTTCGTTCCTAATTACTTTTTTTCTTTCTTATTACGTTTATAATGGATTTCCGCAAAGTCAAGCCTGAATCAATCAGAACAGTGATGATGGTTTTTTTTCTTGAAATGAAATCAATTGATTTATTTGCCTTATGATGTAAGTGTTGGTGCAATTTCGGTCTTAACATAAATAATTATACAGATCCATAACACTTAGGTAACATTACACACTGCATTTCAACTGCACTCCAACTGCTTTGCAGTTTGAATGCAGTTACATTACGAGTATTGCAGTCGTACTAAACTGCATTCAAACTGCAAGAATGCAGTCCATCTAATGGCAGCCTTACTTAGTCATAATAATGTGACATGCAAACATTTAAGTTGATACATAGTTTTGAAGCTCACATCTATGGTTTTTTTCTTTACAATATATCTTTGTTTTAGAGTTACTATGGACAGCACCAGAGCTGGTGGCCGCTTGCATATACCCTGGCGCGGCGGCGTCACTCAAAGGAGACGTGTACAGCTTCGGCATCATTCTCGAAGAGATTGTGCTGAGAGCCGGTCCCTTCCATAATTACACGCCAGCTATGTCTAACAAAGGTCAGTATGAAGATAAATGGACAAGAACCTTCACCGTTACTATTTTAAAAAGGTCTCTATCAATTCGACCGCGCGGTCGGGCGGTGTACTTGTGTTAGGCATCAGCGGATTTAATAGAGGCCAATGCGACATGAGACCGCAAACCGCGGCGGTGTGCGGTGCCGAGTGTTAATTGCCTAACAATCACTTTCTTCACCTTCACCTTGTTTGTTCATCTTCTTTGTCAGCGTCTCAGGCACGACAGATCTCATAAAAATTGCGGGCCCTAAACTTCGCCACCTCGATGGCTTTGTCGGTGGTAGCGGCAGAGACCTAATACAGATATTTCATTACATTTCATTTATTTTTTGGTCCTGGGTTCTAGGTGTTATTGTGTTTTTTCATCAGGAATTTCTCAGTAGCAACTCGGAATCTGGATTTGTGCCCGGTTGATAGTAATAGGCTCGCCCCCTATTACAATATGGGATTTAAACATTACTGGCGAAATGTTTATGTACTATAGGTGCACCTCTGCTTCATTAAAAACATTAACTGCTGAAACAAAGCTTTTACTCGAGTAAAAGTTATTAGAAAATCTTAAATTAGTCTCGAAAACATTTTCCAGTTGAATAACACCACTTCAATCGGTCATGTTCGCTCTGTATCCGCTATTTTCCAGCTGGTTTAATTATCATAAAAGAAAAAAAGTTACAACTTTCAGACTGTAAAACTTTTAAATGAAATGTGACGGAAAAGCAGTTTCTTTGTAGACCAGTGGAGTGGAAGAACTGTAATTTATATTATTTTTATGCTCATACTGAAAGCTGCAAGTTTTCTTGGCAACTCTAGCATAAATAGTTTATACAGTGTAATAACTCTTCGCTATTTTAAATGATACCTTAACTGAGTTATCAATGGATTTATTATTCTCAGTGTCAAAAATAATAATAAGAAGTCTTATTATTATTTTTGAAAAATCCCCAAATTCAGCCTGAGGACTTAAGTAAAAAAAAAAGTATAGCCTCCATTTTTTTTTTAAATTGTAATTTGTTATTTTGTACGATTCTAACAAAATCTAAATTACTTGCAAATAACATCTAGCGTTTTTCCTCATCAGGTTTTAAAAAGATCCCGGGGCCAAGAATTTTTTTTGGGGCCTAATGATCCCTCCTGTCTGCTATTTGCATTTGGCATACGATGCCCCAAACACCCTGTATATCAATAACGACGCACATGCTTCGCTACGCAGCGCTACGCAGGGCTACGCCGTAGTTACTTGTCGCTACGCTAGCTAGTGTAGCAATGCTATTAAGTGGTTATGTAATACTACTTTGTTAAATATTGAAAACATCATTTAAATAACATTTTAAATAAGATATTAATAATATCAGGGGGCTTAAAACGGTCACTTTAGCAGAATCATAATATGAAAAATATTATGAATCATCGTAAAATGTGACAAACTAACAATTCATAATGTGATCTGCGTGTAATTCATATTACTAAATAATTCATTTGTTTGACAGTTTTCTATGGAGATTCGTAAAATGGTCTACAAATTATGAATTATTGTTTTTATGTCAAATTAGAGGGATTGCTAATGACAGCTGGGATTCAGGAAATAAACTGGTTTTAGAGGAATTGCTAATGTGGCCGGTTTAGGCACCCAGAACATGTAGCTAGATTAAGAACTCAATCTTAGATCCGTGTGTCTATATAGTTTTAGGTTTTAGGCAATTCCGTTTGATAAATAACTTGTTAGCAGCTTGCCATTAACTTTACGAAAGCCATTATTAACCCTTCGTATTCGAACGTGGATCCGCGCGAGACACATTCATGGCTTTTTAATTGTGTCTGTAATTACGGCATTCAATCGGTTAAAATATAAATACTGAGAAGGATATTTAACATAAACTAATTAGAAGTTTAAAGATGTTTGAGGTTTTAGACAAACAATTTAATACTCGCAAATTAATTGCTAATTCTAGATTCTACTCAGATATAAGCGATATCGCGGGAATACTGGTCCAAACTCCAAAGTGACTAAGGACCAGAGGGCCTAGACAAGTGACAATCGCTTCGAAAGCGTTTCGTATTTCTACAACGACTTTCAACAAGATTGACATATGCTCTTCGATAGCTTATGTCAGTCCTATACATTTTTACCTTTTCCATCATCGTTATCGCTGATAGATAGTTTGTCTATGGCCTCTATATCGCTAAGGAGCGCGACAGCGATATTCGATATATCTGAATATGCCTTAAATTGTCATTTTACGCTTAGAAAATATGCATAGGTAAGATATGGAAGGCGCCGTCCTCGTTCCACGCCGACGCCGTTTTTAACGTTCTGCATCGTTCTCACCTGAATTTCAACATGAATGATGTACATACTTAACCAATATTTTGTTACTATAATTTGGATTTAAAAAGAGTGTTCGTGGAGTTTCTTGCCCGTTCTTCTCCATTGGTGCCTACTTCTACGCTTTGGAATGGGCAAACTAGCTCAAAAGTGCCTGTAATTGGTTTATTTGAAATAAATGATTTGAGTTTGAGATCTGATGCTGATGTCGCCTTCTATGGCCATTTGTAATACCAGAGGCATCGAGAGATGATTTATTTTTTATTTTTTTTGGTTATCAGAAATAGTAGGCCACGTATGCGCTCGTGAGTCTCCCCCATTTCGTCCAGTGGTGGGGGTGGGAGAGGTAGGGGCGGCCGCGGGGGGTGGAGGAGGCGCTGCCGTGGAACTGCTGGATCTGGCAGAACGGTGCTGGGCAGAGGCGGCCGATGACAGGCCCAGCTTTGATGCCGTCAACGCTAATTATATCAAGTGAGTGATGATGAGTTTTGCAGCCTATGAAGGCCTCACACTTAATAATATACTTGTGAAAGTTAAGACTGGTACAATGTTGTGTTGTTAGTGCATACTTGTGCAAGTCGTGCAAGTATATCGTTACGTGTGTGGCCTGTATTATGAGAAATGTTAATTAACGTACTTGAAATCTTAAGTTAAGTTAAAGTTTTCATTGTGTAATAAGTTGCGTTACTTAAATGTATGCCCTGCGGACCTTGGACAGCCCATTGCCACTATGCTTACTTTTTAATACATTACCACAGCATCAACTATTCTTATGTAATTGGTTCGTTCTAATACAAGACAAAAATAACCCTAATATTCATAATATTCATACCCTATTATTAATGATGTATTATTTTTCTAATTTAGGGGCTACTGTGACAACTTGATGGACGATCTCCTCCGTCGTATGGAACAGTACGCGAATAACCTTGAGTCCCTGGTCGAGGAGAAAACTGAACAATTGTCGATGGAGAAACGAAGATCTGAAGAACTACTGTATCAAGTACTTCCAAGGTAACTTTTTAATCTATAATTTTAAACTTGCTGTAATGCTTAGGTACTCGCGAAGTTGCTTCGACGATGTACTGGTTAAAATTGCCCGAAGTCCGAAGTACGTGACTAATATACACTCGTGCTAAGAACTACGGGACGCTTCGAGTCCTTTGACTCATGCGCAAAAACCGACAACGATTGAAAGTCGCCCGAGGCGAGCCGAGGTGCTCTTTCACCCTCTAATATTCCCTTCAATCAATTTCTCGAGTAGTATTTTAGTTCAGGTTTTTACAGATTGATGAATATTTTGAAGTTCTGATTATAATTTTAACTATAAATAAAATAGGTACATATACATAGTTTTACGCCTTTATTTCCTGAGTGGGTAGGCCCAGGTGCATGGTACACCCACATTTTCACCAATAAGCTACTTATTATCTAAATATAGTCACGCTTTTCTATTCATATTTTTCCTGGCAAAGTAATGACGAGAAATATTTTATAATTTAGTTTCGATACTAACAGTAGACACCTACATGTGAGGTACATTACGTCATCAATTATTTGAAGGCCACGTCATGTTATTTACTAGAATTTTCGCATAACCTACGTCAAAGCTTTTGTTCTTACACAAACTAATAATCTAGGAACCTTAAAATTCCTTTAGAGATGGAAGTTGCTGAGAACTGTTATGAGTATGTGGGTTGTTTTCATGGAATGAATATATGAATATAGCCTTGAAAAATATATTAAACTTATACTTCATGACTGTGCAAAAGTTGTTCATAACAATTTTTATACTCCATTTGTGTTACAAAGCTTTGAATCATAATCCAGATACATTTCCTGATTGTTAAAAACTGTATACGTTTATCCCGAATTGTCCATCATTCTTTAAAGTTTTACTCATGCGCATGCTTTGGGGATGAACAATTGCTCCGTTGGACACAGCCTCGCAAATTACTACTTACTGTAATCTGGGCCTTAGAGATTACTAAGTATTGCATTAAATTACATTTAGTTGTAAACCGTCCATTGTTTTGATAAAATGAGGTTTTGTTATTGTTATTCTAAACTCGACCGCACGTCTAGATGGTAACACTTTCGACTTTGAGCTGACCTAGCGTATTTAACCCTATCTCAAATTCTATCTCGCTCGCAACTTAATTAAATTAAATTAAAATTCATTTATGTCGGACAACAGTGATCCATATAGCGTATTAATACGCGCATATTAATACTCGCGGCCTGAGTGAGAGCGAGAGGCTGGCGGCTCTCAAGCCTCGAATAGATTAGGTTATTGGTTTTTACGGTGAAAATAATGGTAATTAAAAAAAAAAAAAACATAATAATTGTTAGTATAGTTATTATGCAAATAGTTTCATGATCTAATTTGAAGTATTTTTTTAATACCAGCGGTTTATAGTTCCATTTTGAGGAAAAATTGATTTTTTTTTTCTATTGAGAAAATTTTATGGAATTTAATTAACTTTAACATATTTTATTATATTTATTTCAAAATTAATGCTGCAGTATTTTCGGTATAACGGAGGATCATGCCAAGCAATTTGAGGTAGGGTAGGGCCTAACCATAAAAATAACTAAACTATACTAACTAAACCCTAGAAATAACTCATTTCTATCGATCTCCATGAAGGCCCGTAGCTCAACAGCTGATGGCAGGTGAAGTGGTCCAGCCTGAAAGCTTCGAGTGCGTCACAGTATACTTCAGCGACATAGTCGGGTTCACTGAACTCTGTGCCGCCTCCACTCCGATGCAGGTGGTGGATCTACTGAACGACCTGTACAGTACCTTCGACAGGATCATCGGGTTCTATGATGTTTATAAGGTAAGTTTTTCTTTGGGGACAGAAGATTTCGGAGGATTCTTGCCTTGGCTCACAAAGTTCATATCATATTACTAAGACTCCGCTGTCTGTCTGTCCGTCTGTCACCAGGCTGTATATCATGAACAGTAATAGTTAGACAGTTTAAATTTTCACAGATGATGTATTGCTGTTGCCGCTATAACAAAAAATACTAAAAAGCAGAATAAAATAAATATTTAGGGGGGCTGACATACAACAAACGTTTTTTTGCCGTTTTTATAGATAATGGTACGGAACCCTTCGTGCGCGAGTCCGACTCGCACTTGGCCGGTTTTTATTAATCGCTATCATTGGGATGAATGTAACTGTAGCTAACATCAATCGCCTGGGTTCTGAAACTGGTAATATATATATCTCAAATCCTAGTCTTGAAATTGGTCTATGCTTCGGAAGTTTATCTACGATGATACAGTCCAATTTTCAGAGTTTGTTAGTAGCAGACCACTTCCTATTTAAATAAAAGATGACTGAATAATGTAAAGGTTTTAGGGCCTATCCCTATTTAGCTGCAAATACTTCTTTTTACCTTCAACACACGTTAGGTACCTATGTACTATTCGTTCACTGTGTCCTAAAGGTGGAAACAATAGGCGACGCTTATATGGTGGTGTCTGGCCTCCCGGAGAGGAACGGCGACCTTCACGCGAGAGAGATCTGTCTCATGGCGCTGGCTATTGTGGAGGCAGTGAGGGGGTTCGTTGTGAGACACCGGCCTACGCATCGATTGGAGGTGAACCTTACAAAATCCTAACTAGTATTGTTTGTGTGCGAAAGTGAGTTTCTTTATTTGTTATGCTTTCACGGCGGAACGGATTTGGATGAAATTTGGCACATGGGATTGACCATGATCTGCGTCAGGACATAGGATACTTTTTTTTTCCTGGTAGTACGTTTCCGTGAGATATTATCCAACCTCCGCGCGGGCGAAGCCGCGGGCAAATACTAGTCCATACTAATATTATAAATTCGAAAGTAACTCTGTCTGTCTGTTTGTATGTTACCTTTTCACGCCTAAACTACTGAACGGATTTCGATAAAATTTGGCAAGGAGATAGATATCATCCCGGGGAAGGACATAGGCTACTTTTTATTGACCTACCACGCGGGAGAAGCCGCGGCCGGAAGCTATTGCTTTATATATAATATGTATATATATTATATTCTTTTCTATCGTGCTTGTTAGTGATCCTAAGATTTCTATTACTTTTTCAGTTTTTACCCGTGAGAACCTGTAATTGGCTCTATGTTTCTTATAAAATTGTTATCCATTTGTTATAGCTGTTGTTTCTCCTATAAATAAATATCTTGTACTAGTAGAAGAGTGCACTTTAAGGAATATTTTGTCATTATGGAAGAAAAAATGGGCAATATCTTCAAGTTTTTAACGTTTTATTAGAGTCGAACTTGAAAAGTGACACAAGAGCGACACTAGTTAAAGATAATGTTGTCAAAAGCTTTCTAGAAGATTAACGTTTTAGTAAACAATTTTTTTTTTAAACTAATTCTAAAACGATGAACTCGCCGCAGACTATATTATGCAGTACAGATTAATTATTATTATGTTCTTCTGTATTGTGCTAGAAGAACCTAAAAACTATTTTTTGTCGTGACTAGGTCCGTATTGGAGTCCATTCCGGTCCGGTCTGCGCCGGTGTGGTGGGAGTCAAGATGCCCCACTACTGTCTTTTCGGAGACACCGTCAACACTGCCAGTCGAATGGAGTCTACGGGACAACGTAAGTTACTTACATCCTGACATATGTATTTTGAACACTCGAAATAGAAAGTTTAAGTATTTTTTTTATTTTATTCCTTCCTGTATCACACCTGTAATCGTATAATGACCATTGTTCCCCGGGTCCACACTCTCTTCTCCAGGAGGGAAGACGAGGTGAAGTGAGCCCAAAAGTGTGGATGCCGCCCTCACCTCCACTCGTTGTCTCTCGCGTCAACTCGTAAGCGCTCTCCTCGGTGTCCGTTTTTTGACCGGAGTCAAAGGAGGCGAAACGCGAGGTTCGCTCGCCTCACACTCTCGCATGCATGTAAGACATTATAAGCACACAAAACAGCGATTGTAGTCACGTCCATCTTGAGGTAGACGTGGCGGGCACCTGAATAAAGCGAGACAATGGATGGGTAGCAGTCGCTTGTCACGGCTCGTACAAGGGCCTCCACGAGATGCACTCGCGAGAGTGTGGACCCGGGGTTAATTTTTCGACTTATTCAAAATTTTGGCAGATTCATTACAGAAACGGAGAACTACGGTAAAAATAAAAATTGATCTCAAGATGGTTATATAACTTTTTCACTTCACAACTGTACGTTTTACAGAAATGCCTATACTAATAAGATACGGATTGTTCGTAGGTCCTGTCTCATAAATTGTTAATAGTTAGCTTTATTTACACGAGATAAGAAAATAAGATGAAACTACGATTTACGTGGCGGGATAAGGCAGATTTATGTAACAAGAATGACTTTTACAGCCAGATTTGTTAATTACGAACTTTGTGACAAAGTAAAGTACTGTAATAAAGCTCGGTCAAAGGATTCTACGTTTTATACTCAGTTGAGTTTTATTGAAGTAAAAAAATAACTGCTTGCATCCAGATTAATTTACACAATAAGCTTATTACTGAGGATAGTTTATCATTTCTTGTAGTTACAGGTAGGATTACAAAATATAGATAGTTTCGTAAGCAAAGGGCGAAAACCCGTTTTCTAAAAGCCGACCTTTCAAGTAATTGATTAATTCGTTTTTGTTTTATCCAACAACATCCATAATCAGCCTATTTGTTCCCACTGCTGGGACACAGGCCTCCTTTCTTCGAGAGGGAGTTGGCTGTAATCTAGCACCCAGGGCGGGTTGGTAGGTGTCACATGTCTTCGAATTTTTGGTTCTAGGACATGCCGGTTTCCTCTCGATGTTTTCCTTCACCGTTTTTGAGAGCAGCGATGATGAAATTATTTACACAAAGTAAAGCACCTGTCTGGGTTCGAACCCACGACCTACAACTCGTAAGTCGGTGCCGTTACCACTGGGCCCCCACTGCTCTCCAACAAAATCCAACATGAGATTTTAACTACTGTTTATAATGATCATCAAAGACTTGATCAGGTTTTTACAAACCTTATCAGTTCTTCACACAGTACTGTTGAGTACCTACCAAGAGCAAAAACTAATTCCCTTTTACACTTCCAGCACTACGGATCCACTTAAGCGAAAACACACGAGCGTTACTCGACCAATGGGGCACCTTCGTGGTCGACCGGCGAGGTGAAGTGGAACTGAAGGGTCGCGGGAGGATGCTCAGCCATTGGCTGCTGCACTGCTCCGAGCCAGAAGCAAGGCCACCTTCGCAGGGACTACAACCTCCTCCTCAATACCCCATACTGTTCCCTGCTTTACCACAACCTGCATTGTCTTTACAAGTTCCATATCTAGTGGTAGAGCCTCCTACGTTAGCTGCTTGAAGAGTCAAATTCTTATGTGTGGACTTGAATCTGGAAGGAAAAAATGAGTATGGACTTATAATAGACCTATTCACAGTTTGTCGTTACCTACTTTATCTTTTTCTGTCACTCAGTAACAGAGCGGGAAAGACCCGGAAGCAACTTTCTAGGCGCGGATAGGTCTCGTTCTGTAGGGCTGTCTCCAAGCTGTGGTACTAAATGTATGTAATTTTGACTGATCGGAATCATGATCTTTGTCATCTATTAATTGTGTCG
The DNA here is from genome assembly GCA_947363905.1 of Lithophane semibrunnea. NCBI lineage: Eukaryota > Metazoa > Arthropoda > Insecta > Lepidoptera > Noctuidae > Lithophane > Lithophane semibrunnea. Next base: position 4,660,412 of record OX376205.1, read on the forward strand.
TTATCACAAGAGTTTGGGCTTCCTATGTTTAGGAATTATTTATAATTAATTCGTTAGGATTTGTATGATAAGATAGATAAGATAAAATTTTTATTTAAACATTGTTACAATTATTACCTTAGATTATTAATAACATAGTAATTCTATCTGTAACTGTTGGTAACATTCATTTTGTTAAAGCGATGGTCCCCAAACTAGGCAGTGCCTGTATCTTGGGGACCTGAGTTGTGATACATAATTTAATTATTGCGTAATACGGGAACACATAATGAATTGCAAACAAATATAAAATAATCTTAATTAAAGTTTGAGATGAGATCAAAGATATAACATTAAACTTAGGTTGTTTTAAACAAAAACAGAATTTAAATTGTGTTATACAAGATAGGAACTTATTAACTAGTATTTATTGGTCAAGACTTAAAACTAAAGAATATCAAAATAAGGTATGGGTGTATATGCGTGTGGAGTGTAGTGAGTAAATAAGTGGGTGTGAGTGAGTGTGAGAGTGTGTCGTGTTAGTGTGATTCCGAGTGTGAGTTGTTATGAGAAAGCTTACGGATTCATCATATGAAAGGCCTAAGAGCCATTTTTTTACCACTTTTTTACATGCAGACAGGGTGAGATCTTTTGGGTCAATAGGTAAGTTACCAGTAACTTTGTTGTATACGAAAGTGTGTAGGTACGCAGGACATCGTCTGGCTAGGAGAGAGGTGGTTCTTTGTAGTGGAATATGGAAGACGCGTTTGGAAGTTAAAGAGTGGTAGTCTGGTCTGCTTTTAATGTGTTTGTGTGTGTGTAGGCAAGCATTAAGGATATACAGTTGGCGGACACGGAGAACTTGAAACTCTTTGTATAGAGAGTCAGTGGGGTAGAAAAATGGCTTTTTTAAAAGTACTTTTATAACTGCTCTCTGGGCTCTTTCGAGCTCAATCATTGACGTTTTTCCAGCCCCGCCCCAAATTGATATGCCATATTGTATGATGGACTGGCATATTGCGAAATAAACCGTTCGCAGGATGTCTTTTGGAGTACGGTCTCTTAGCTTTTTAGCTATATGTATTAGTTTCCTTAATCGGCCAGAAAGATTTTGAATTTGTGCTTTAAAAGATAGGTTTTCATCGATGAGTAGCCCTAAGTAACGAATTGAAGATGTCCGGTTAATACACTCACATGAACAGACTTCACGTGAGGTTTCCAGATGGTTCTGACAAGTGTGAAACTTTAATGTTAGGTTATGAGGAGGACTTGAAGAATGTGTTTTGCAAAATGTGATAAGTTTGGTTTTCTTTAAATTGAGAGTAAGTAGGTTGTGGTTGAGTGTTTGCGCTACTGCTGCTAAACCTTCTTCTGCGAGACGGTAGACTTGTTCCCAGGTGCGGGCATGAAACGTGATGACCGTATCGTCTGCATAGGAAATCAGTTCCGCATTTGAGAGAGTGAGGTTCAATATGTCGTTCATATATATAATAAATAGTGTTGGACCTAGTAAGCTGCCCTGCGGAACTCCAAAATTGATAGGGAGTTGACCACTTGAGTGTTCGCCTGATTTCACGTATTGTCGGCGGTTGGTGAGATAGCTGTGAAACCACTCGAGCGGTTTTCCCTTTATCCCTACAGCATCAAGTTTTTTAAGAAGAAGGTCTGTTGAGATTGTGTCGAAGGCTTTAGCTAAGTCTAAGAAGACCGCCAAGCATCGGTCATCCTTTTCTATACTTGCTGATATCGAATTAGTAAGTAGTGATGCTGCATCTTCAGTTGATTTGCCTTTTCTAAAACCAAATTGTCTGTCGGAAATGAGATTATGTTTGTCCAGAAAATTTACTAGTCGGGTGTTTACTACTTTTTCCAGGATTTTTGATAAGATACTGAGAAGTGCTATTGGTCTGTAATTTTCAGGTTTATCTTTGGGACCACTTTTATGTATCGGGCTTACTGCTGCAACCTTCCACTGTTCAGGAAATATACCTGTTTCCAGGCTGAGGTTTATCAGATGGGTTAAAGGTGTTATAATTAAGTTTTGTGTTTTTTTTATGAGTCTTACACTTATTTTGTCAGGACCTGGGGAGCTGTCATTTTTTAGTTGATTTATAAAGTTTGAGATTTCTATTTCGTCAGTAGGGTGTAGAAAGAAGGAGTAGCGTGAAGTTTTTGGTGGGGAATACTTGCTAGAGAGGGATGTTTGTGTTTCTGACAGTTTTGTCAGTATAGTAGCAGCCAGGTTTTTGCCTACAGATGTGAAGTAGGAGTTGCACTTGTTGAGAGACTCGACAGGATCAGGAGAGCTTGTGACTAAATTGGATGTATTGTGCGCTTGGCCGCTGGGGTCGTACATTGATTTTAATACTTTCCACAGTTTCTGGGAGTTTTTGTGATTTACCTGGATTTGTTGACTGTCGTACTCAATTCTAAGTTTCCGTAATAAATTGTTGCAGAAGTTTTTATAACGGTGAAAGATTAGTTTTTTTGTCTCGTTTTCGGGGTCAGATCTTAATGATAGATGAAGCCTGTCGCGGTGGATTATGCATCTCATAAGACCAGGTGTGATCCATGGCTGAATGTTACGTTTGCTACGGGGAATTTTAATTTTGTGTGTGTGTGATTCAATCAAGTTGGCAAGAGTTCCAGTAAAAGATGCAGCAGCAGATGCTAAACAATTTTCGTTAAGGGTGTCAGTCCAATCTACTTTGGCTAAGTCAGTGACTAAATCGTCCTCGTTTAATTTAAGTACCCAACGATTTTTATTGAGTCTAGTGTAACTATGCTTGAGAGGGATGTGAGCCATTACTATGTCATGATCTGTGATAGAGCTTTTGCATACTATTCCTTTGGGTTTGGTATTACATTTGACAAATATATGATCAAGACAAGATTTTTGTCTAGTAGGTTTGGTTATAACGGGTAGTAGACCATAAGAAGCCATAAGGCACATATAATCGTGGTGTTTATTACTTGTGGTGCAACATATGTCTATGTTTAAGTCTCCGGTGATAATTAGAGTTGGGAACGTATTAATAGTTTTAAGGAAAGTATCTAATGCAGCGATAAAGTTTGTAAGATTGGTAAAGGATGGTGATCGATATAACCCCAGTATAGCTACTTTATTGTTTAAAGTTAAGAGAAGGCTATCTGTATCCTGTATTGAAGGTTCGATTAAAGTTACGTCATAGTTACTTTTGGTGTATATGACTATACCACCATTTTTATTGTTTTGCGAATTTGTTCGAAATACTTTATAGCCTGGTAGACTTTCCAGTATCGAGCCTTCGCTTAGCCAACATTCTGTGAGTACGATAGCGTCTATGTCTACGTCAAGTCGGTTTAATGCTACTGAAAAGTCATCAAAATTACGTTGATAGCTTCTGATGTTAAAAGTGAGTAATTTGAAACTAGACTTGGAATCCTGAATGTGATTCCTGCATTCGTCTAAGTTGTCAAAGTCGTGACAATCTAGTGTGGTGATTTCCTCTATTTGTTGGGTTATATCAAATAGCGCCATAAGTATGGTAATTGAGAAAAGCTGAAGTAGGACTGGGCATAGGAGGTTTAGTCACATGATGTAGTGCGAATGTATGCAGGCAAACACATTTGGGTGAGATTTTGGAAGTGTGCGTGTGATAGGTCAGTGGTAAATAATATGTTATAGCAGATGTGTATAGTAAGTTATGTGTGTAAGTTTGTCGAGTTGAGTAGCAACTTGAGGTAGATCGTGAATTATTTAGTGCTAGGGTTGAAATATAGAGTAGATAAAAAATTAAAAAAAGAGTAACAAAATAAAGAAATGTGGTACAAAAACTACTATAACTAGTAAGAGTAAAAAAGTACTGTTTGCTGGCTAGGCGACGTTTAGTCACATAGTTGTGCTGATGGAGAGGACTGGCGAGACACCAACATCGGGATGCCCAGGTGGCGCTCCAGGTCCTCGGTGTTGCGAATATGGATGGAGGGGTTGCCTTCCTGTTTACGTATGAGAATGGCTCCATTCTTATGCCAACAAAATTGGTACCCTTTTTGTTTGGAGGAAAGCTTGGTGGCACGAAATAACTGCCGGTTTTCGTATGTAAGCCGCTCATTAATGTATACTTTTCTCAAAGGACCTGCTATTTCCAAGTCAGAGGAAGTCATGGTTCTTCTAGTTTTAGCAGCCTTGAGGAACTCATCACGCTTGTAGCGGCGTACAAATCTGACTACTAGTGACCGCGTGGGAGTTTCAGCGGTGTCTTTATTTTCCTGACGACGGGGGCCCACTCTTGTAGCGAAGTCAATGTCCTGTTCCTGTACGGTTACTCCAAATTTAAGAGCCATTACTTGCATAATGTGCAGCGGGTTCTCATTTTTGAATTCGTTCACTCCTGAGATTTCCAGCTCATTCCGTATTGCTGATTGAGCTTGCGAGTTTAGTTGCTCACGGAGATTATGGATAGTGCTGTTTAGACAGATGATTTCCTCTTCGCGCTTTTCCAGTGTCTTAATTCTTGCGTCGTACTCATCAAGACGAGTATAACAGTGGGTAAGGTGGTCGCTTAATTGTTTAATATGGGATTTCAGGTCTCCCATGTCTCCGCGGAGTAGTTTAATTTCGGACGTCAATGTACTCAGAGTATCAGAACTACCAGTAGGTGTACCAGCAGGTGACTCAAGTAAAATAGGTGTGGTGTGGTTATAAATACCTGCGCCAGGCGATTTCTGTGATACAAGTCCTTCTGCGCTAGGAACAATGTTTGCCTGCTCTCCGGTCGCCGAGAGCCGAGGACGTGAAATGCATTTATCCGGTTGACTGTTATGACAAAATTGGCAAACCCAGCTACTTTTTGTTTCCTCTGATAATTTGGCTTGATTTCCACCTTTTGTACAACTAATGTGAAAAAGTTTATTACATTTCGAACATTTATAGTTGGTCGATCTTAGTGGCTTAATGCATAATGCGCAGTTATTTGCCATTATTATTATTTTAGTTTTCAAAATCACAGATCACAGATCGACACGGAACGCTGTCTCTTCCAGCAGTCGTTTACTGTGCAACACAGTGCTGATGGGCGGAGCTTACCGATGCGCTGCGGTCGCCCGCCGCGGTGACGCAGTGAGACACAGATCCAATATAAAAAGTATAGGTAAGTATATATAAGTAAGTAAGTATATATAGGTATAAAGTTCTATTATTATATTTGTTAGTAGATGTTTGGTATTCTAAAAATAGTAGCTTAATCTTTATTCGTTAGAGTCCTAAAGTTAACATAAGTACTATTCTGGGAACCTCCAAAAATATAACCCAAAATGATACTAAAGGAACAAAATTATATTAGATTTTTTATAAACCTGGTCAGAGCACTTTTTAAATTACGATTAAGCAAGCCTTCTGTCAAACACAAGCGTAAAAAAACGATATATATGATAAACGCTTACAATTTATATTAAACAGACCTCCATAAACCGTAAAATATGAGGGTTAAACTAGAAATAACAACAACGTAGAAGCTCCCGTAGTTAGGCGCGACGTGATTCTAGTAGACCAATTTCTATGAAAACTTCATGGATTTGTTCTACAAGAATTACGTCGCACTGTCGCGTCGGCCTTGTCTGCGGGAGCCTTAACTCAAATGCTAATTTTATGTACATTTTATCCGCGTACACTACTTAATGACTTGTCAGTGATAACATTTACATTTTACTAGCTTGTACATCACAATGGGTTTAACGAGATGATTTGCATCTGGTCCACACAAGCGGGGATCATTTGTTACGTACAAATGCATCTGAATTGCATTTTAGCGTCGCCGGGGACGAAAGTTCTAACTTTATGATGATGTGAGAAGTTTTTGTCTACGCATAGCAAGTTATAGCACGGGAGAGTAATTTAAAATAACTCGCATTGGACTTTAGAGAATCATAGCGAAATTATGCATTGGCATTGAAATCAATACTGTCCACGTGTAGTTTTTATTTATTTGTAACTTTATCTTTTGCTGGGTATCCACGATAGTATATTCCATTAAATTATTTTCTTGTTTCGTACTTATAATAATTATAGTTATTAAAAATCATTACGTTTTATTTATGAAAGACTATATAGTCTTTAGCAGCTATATAGCTGCGCCCCGCGGTTTCACCCGCGTAAGTCTCTATCCCGTGGAAATATCGGGATAAAAAGTATCCTATGTCCTATTCCAGGTAATGGTCTACCCATGTGCCAAATTTCATCTAAATCCGTTCAGCCGTTTTAGCGTGAAAGCGTAACAACAAATAAACAAAGAAACTCACTTTCGCAGATTTATAATATTAGTTAGGACTTAGGACTAGGATAAAAAATACTTGCCGTGGAAGTCTTCTAGTCATATACAGGGTGTGAGGGTAAACACCGTTATCCTTGCAACCAGTGGTTTGGTTTCATTTATAGAACGTAAAATCAATGGAAAATTACAACTTTTTTTTAATTTTTTTTAGATCTATATTTTACCACAAGAGACGCAAGTTCGTTGCCCTATGCGCTAGGGCAACGAACTTGCGTCTCAACACGGGCGAGGGGTACGGGATGTGACCTGACCGGCAGCGAGCGGGATCCCTCCCTTAGTCAGTCAGCTGTTTCGCTAGCAAGCACGGTGTCAGATAGAAACTTTTAAAAATCTTTTAATGAAAATAACGTTTTTTTTTTGTTGTGTTCGGTCATTTATTTTTACATTTAAGTCAACTACCCATGGTTTGAATGACAAGAGTGTTTACCCTTACATGCTGTATACAGGAATGGTTCTAGTAACAGTAAAAAGTAAAAAATTTCTAAGATTTAGGTACAGGCTGCTGAGCTCCTAAAATAAATAACTTACGAATTTGGCATCTGCCGAAAGTTTTTTCCACACGATTCATTGTTTGTATTGCTAAAATACGGCCTAACATGAATAACACAGCTCGTTAGGCAATATTTTACCGAGTTACAGAAGTAACCCAGAAAAATATAAATACTTTACGCACAAATACAATAATATCTACTTTACTTCTATACCATGTTTTTATGCAAATAAATGTTATTCTATTCTAAATTCTGCCCAAAATAAATACGCGTCTAACGTACAAAATATTGCGTAACTGTGAGAAAGAAAATTAGAAAAATACCTTATAATGTATTCCAATTTCTTTATTCAACAAAGTACTCCCCCTTTCTTTTAAACGTGCAGTAATTTTACTGTAATTTACTTCGTGTCTTCTCTCGGGAGCGTAAAACCATTTTCCATGGAAGATTACAATCCCCAGAGCAGCATAGCCTGACAAATGAAGGCATATGTTTAAATTATGCGCGTTCTTACGGGGTAGAAACATTTATGAACATTTCCCCATTGTAAACGGAACGGAATTGCTAAAAAACAACAAAAAAAACAATTTGTTCAGTCTCTCTGAAGTCAATTAGGCCCGAACTGCAAATCGAAACAAACATACATGCTGGTCAAAATCATAACCCTCCCTTTTGTTTCGCCGTAGTCGGGTAAAAACAAGACCTGGCTTCCTGAGAACTGCACCATTTAAAAATAAATACATTCTACCAAGCACAATGATGCTCATAATATAATACTGTTATACATGATGGTACATTTTTAAAGGTAGGTACAGTCACGGACTTTAATTGATGAGCCACCTTCAAACTTTTCAATTTTGCAGTTTTGTACATTCACGAGATTATATGATTAAACACGAACTCAACACGCACGCTCGTAAACAAGATGACAAATAAATTACTTTTTATCGGAAATAGTCTTATCCATAGAGGTTGACTAATAAATTCTCAATAGTAAAAATAAATACAATCTATTTGATACCGACCTCTTTTGAATCATAGCTCATTAACTCGATAATTCTGAAAACTTAACTGAAGACAGTGACAGTTCAAATATCGATGTCAGTGACGTTACTTTCGAACTTGTCAAAATGACTAATAATATTTCTCCGTACGCTAACGCTACTATCGCAACAGTAACCTAGCAATGATTGTTCATCGTTGCTAGGTTACTGTTGCTAGACCTGCAATTGGTTGACTTTGGGTAGTTACTCTGCTGTCAAGTTTGTAGTTCTGGTTCTCAGGTTAGCCAACCGGTAAAGATAAGAAATATAATTTTCTTCTCTAATATAAAAAGACTTACTGAAAGACATATTACTTTGCGTGTCGGGAACCGAATAAACCCGATTTGCATTACACGGCTAAAATGCGAACAGTGCCAGGTGGCTCATCAATTAAAGTCCGTGACTGTACATTAACAGGAAAAAAAAATTCTAACTCGTCTTTTATAAAGTGAATAACTTAGTAATCACCATTATTTTAAAATTTGAATGAACGTGCTAACACACAGATAAACCCTGAGAGGTTTTCGTTGTGTGAGTAAAATCAAAGTAAAGAAATAGTAGGTTTTCGAAATAAAATAAAAATGTTTCGATACTTTCCTTATTCAACTAAACTTTCCTCTAGAATATCTAAAATCGATAGATAATGTATCTGCTTACAGTAAGTAGTAGCACGTTATCAAAGTAAATATTTAACAGTATTATATCTTCATAGAAAACGGCCTAAACGACACGCTTCGAAATCTCAGTGTATATCAGTACGCAACAGTCTCGGGTGCGCGACATTTACGCACGGACGCGGAAGGTATATCTACCAAGCGGCCGTAGGTCATTATTTCAAGGTCACTTTATTATAATATGACGTAATTAAGCATTCCTTGCATCTCATAAATTGATATTTCTTACAGAAAACTTTTGACGGTCCATTCAATCCCCTAGATTTAATATAGGTACCTATTAAGAGTTTATATCTCGTATACATACTATTCTATCTTTAATTTTAATATAACTTTTAAATGTGCAAATTATTTTGTATTGTAGGAAGTAAATAGTGAAGTTAACTATAAGCACAAATGTTTGTAGTGTTAAGAGAACTGTAAGATATTTCTCATGTAATTGACGTCACACCTATGAGTATAAGGTCTAATCTCTAGATAAATTGGACCGTGTACTTAAGTAATCTACACTAATAATATAAAGAGGAAAGATTTGTATTTTTGTGTATATGTTTGTAATGAATAAACTCAAAAAATACTGCGCCGATTTCAAAAATTCTTACACCATTAGAAAGCTATATTCACCTTGAGTAACATAGGCTATAATTTATAAAGATTACACGCGGGCGAAGCCGCTGGCGGCAGCTAGCAGTTTATATGGAGATAGATTAGAAGGCGTAGGTACGTACATTTTATTATTAAAAAAAAATATATATATATATTTAATTCAGATAACAAGATCCATACAATTCAGATTTACAATTAACATATAAACAAAAACAAAAATAGAGTACACATACAGAATATTAAAATAAAATAAAATAAAAATTAACATTAAAATTCAAATTATCATTATATTACCCTCTTAATAAAGGATCTCCACAGAGGAGAAGAGATCCTATCAGCTACAGTCTTCAGAATTCCGAATATTAATACAGGGTGGTGATTTAGTGACTACCGGTCATACTAAACAACTTTCGCTATGAAACACATACCTACATGTATAAGATTCGTAAAAAAAAAATCCGGACGGACAGCGGAGTCTTAGCTGTAATGTGATGGGGTCCCGTATTACCCTTTGGGTACGGTACCCTAAAAATCATACGTGTATTGAAATAGTCTGTCTACTGTTGTATAGGAATTAGTTTTTTTTGTTCACGAATCCTACTATCCTACTTCCTACTAATATTATAAATGTGAAAGTTTGTGTGTTTGTGTGTTTGTGTGTTTGGATGTTTGTTACTCAATTACGCAAACACGGCTGAATGGATTTGGATGTAATTTGGCAAACAGATAGTTTATAACCTGGATTAACACATAGGATACTTTTTATCCCGATATTCCCACGGGATTGAGACTTACGCGGGTGAAACCTCGGGGCACAGCTAGTTAGATATAATTTTCATGGTGAAAGTTGTTTAGTATGACGGGTAGAATCGCCCCCTTGACGGATGCAGGTCACTAAATCACCACAGGGTAGCAATTTAGACATCCTGTACAATAATGTTCATTTATAAGTTAAAACTAGCACTTTCCTATTTTCGATGTCAAAGCGTAGTAGTCTTTATAACTTAGTATGTAAGACCCATTACTGGTTAAAAGCTTTTCATTTAAGATTTCCTTCAGAGTATTTTCAAAGAATCAGTAGAAATAGTTACGATAAAATAATTATTAAACCGGACATTATTAGTGCCAAATTGCATAAATATAGTTATTGTACCCACACGTAATAAATATTTAGTATCATAATATAGACTCTATATCGTTGTCCTAAATGTCTATTTTTGTATGAATGTTGAAGAAAAAAATATACTTAGATGCTTTTTTTTTATTTCACGTCAATTATCTGTGAAAAAATGACAATTATTTTCTATGTTTGGTGATAAAATAAAATACGAAAAAAAAACTTGTGGTTTTATTTTACGAAATCTAAAACTAGGTGAATCTAAGTTATAAATAAAGAATATACTGCCTTGTTTGTGTTGGAAAAGTTGTAAATGGGGCAGACAACCTAGACAAAGTAATTGACCTAAACAGTTATTACCACAGATTCTATTACCTACAACAAGCAGAGATCTTAATCTTACTTATAATTAAACTACGTCCGAATAATTTATTCTTAATTACACAATAGTAAAAGACGAACAATTTATTTTTATATATACATAACAAAACGTCTATTGCCATCAACCGGGCACAAATCCAGACTCCGGGCTGCTACTGAGAAATTCCGGATGGAAAAACCCGATAACACTTTGCCTGACCCAAGAATCTAACCCAAGACCTCATGCTCAGCAGTAGCGCTTGCGACCACAAGACCAAAGAGGCAGATTATTCTTTAAAATCTATAACAAACTCACTCTCTCTCTCTAGCGCATCTAACTTAGTCTTCTTCACAATGGTATAGTTAGAAGACTTCTTCCTTAAAATCTCCAAAAATAATATAATCAAGGAGATCACGCAACCAAACGCGAGGCAGAGGAAACAACTGAGCGTCTGGTGTTGAGTCAACGGCGACGGATCAGAAGTTATCGACGGGACGTAAGTCGTCTTCATAACGGCTTCTCTTTCCAACAAACCACTTTCGATCATCCTTGGTAACCATGTTATAAGTGGCCTCACAAACGGAGAGTAAATCCTCATCCACACAACCAATGGCACAGTCAAAATTGAGTCGGGCAAAACGTGACCACATTCGTTCTCCTTCTTCCCTTGTGCCGCACAAAACGCGAAAGCGTACTCCAAAGAGGTAGCTAAAACAAACTTTTTCTTGCCATCCAGTATATCAAGAAATACGTCATCGAATTTCACTTCAGGGATTATTTCAAATCCATTCCTGATCAGGTCATCGAATTCAAAATGAGCGTAAATACCAGCACGACCACCAAACTTATATCCACTGTCACAAGTTTCCTTCAGGTTGGCGAAATTGCCGGTTAGAGTATCTGTCTTCAGGGCTCCAATGAGAACGCTTTGATAGGCATTTCTCACGACAAAAGTGAACCACAGCCACATTCCTACAATGTAGAAATCTCGGAAACGTTTTGGAGCTACTCTAATCGTTTGACCTAGCATGGCTCCCCACACTCTGAATGCAGCTCCTTGAACTTTGTCGAAGTTTCTAAAATAACGATTGCAAAACCGCTTTGTACGTTTAAACTTCAACACGAAAGGAAGGGATATTACTAAAAATGTTACGACTAAGAGGATAAGCCACAAGTACCCGTTTAGAGGTGAAAGGAGCCGCCACCACATCGGCCCCGGAGCAACTGGAGGAGCCAGCCACGCTATACGAATTCTAAAATAAGGTATCGAGTAATCTAAGAGACCCAATCTATCCACTCCCAAAGGTATAGTACACGTTGAAATATTTGCAAACCCTGCAATAACATCATTTAAAGAATCAGACCAGTTCTTAGCTCGATCTGAATCAATGCTTATGTAATCTCTTGCAGTCACTATTGGAGTAAAATTCATAATATCTCGGAGTAGTCTTACAATAGTTTTCTTTATTATTTCTAGTGGAATCTTCCTATCTGTGCCTCCCTGATGGTATATCTTGTTGGTTGATATGTACAGTGGGCACTCGTGCATGTTGCTCATCTTATCAGGATACATGGCATAGAAAGACATGTCTGGTTTCCAATAGTTGACCAGGACAGGTTCAGTATTTTGACAATTCAAATGGTTTTTGTAAGGATAGTAGGTGTACAAAGCAACCTTGTTGTTCCTGTGTTTAATAATGATTACCACATTTGTGACGTAATAACTCCACAAAATGCTAATGATGTGGTTAAGTTTCTTATAACTTGAGTTTATGATTATTAGGAATTTCGCTCCACCGTTGAATAGGTTTCTCCCTCTGAGGTCTGGTTTTATCATGCTGAGAAGTCTCATGAAAGACTCGTAGTTATCCACAATGATGACCACTTGCTTCACTGGGTCAGCTCCTCTACTTTCAACCATCACAGTTCCTTTGTATGCTTGTAAGAAATCAGTAACAAGTTTATCATCCACATCCTGATAAAGAATTATAGTCGACAGTCGATAATTAAAATTGTTATTCGCTACTCCTATACCACAACTTATGACCTCATCTCTTTCTAAACACGTTCCAATTTTGAAGTAAACTATTCCAAAGTAAAATATGATTTTCAGAAAATCGCTAACCATGTTGGAAACAGGCAATTTTTAACGGAGATTTGATAAAAAGTGCCATTTCATTCTTTGATATGAAGTTGATGGACTGCGCCTGATTTTGATAGACGATCAGAGGTAATAAATCATCTTTTGTTTTATAAATGCTGCGCTGGCGTTCACTGCAGCAGACATCGTTCGTTCAGGTTTTGATAGATGCATGTGACTAATGCAGTTATTAGGGTAATAAAAATATAAAGGCATTTTTAAATCGTCATAAATTGTCTTTGGAACGGCATTCATTCATTCAATAGCAGGTCGCATACTCGCGTATCAATTCCTTATAGGAGAAGAATAATGGTCTTGAACAAAACCGGGCCACAAAAGCCGCGGTTCCTCTTTAAAATTAAATATTACTTATTTTTTCTAATGAAATTGTGATTGTGATTAACTGAAACGAAACCTTCATTTAGGTAGGATAAAGGAGAACAAGGGTATTGTATGGAATTCATTATCCCCATCAAAGACAAAGTCAAAGTCAAATAATTTATTTCAAATAGGCACATATATGGCACTTTTGAACGTCAAACAAAGAAATAGAATTGATTCTAGTTGCCCCTTCCAAAAGGTAGTTTTCGTATGGAGAAGAATGGGCAAGAAACTCCACCGTTACTCTTTTAAAAATGTTTTACAATATTTTGTATACATTAATTTTTTTTTTTTTTTAATAGTAATAGTAATAGTAATAGTAATACTTCACATATAATTATATAATAATTATATAATTATATGTGAAGACGATGCACCTACAATAAGATTACTGTACTACAAAAGGTAAAAAGAATTATAAATGGAGCAATAATGAATAAATTAATTACCAGATACATGGTGCTCACATATTTACAAAGATTGTAAAAGTATACGATATTAAAATAGTCCGAACATTGTTACAAGTAGTACTAATAAGTCAGTGCGTGAGTTTAAGTAATGACAGAGTGTAAAAGTCTATGACATACAAATAATAAATAAAAAACTAATTTAGCTATCAGTTTGATTTTGTCCAGTCCATCTTTAGTAGGATAGGGTTCCGTTAGCTTGTGACCGTTAAAACTTTCTGCACCATTGCGCGCGTGCGCCCCTCTGTCACCATGACGACGCACATAACAACATAACTGTAAACAAAACAGCATCGCCAAATTGTGTTTCTTCCAATTACCCTAATTATTATAGCTAAGATCAAGTGACTTATGGATTGCGTCATAGGTACCTATATGAATGACGTCACAATAAAGTTCAGTCAACGATTCGAGGCAATTAATTTAAATAGACCCTATTAATTTGAGAAAGTGATATTATTATAGTGATTTAAGCCAAATATTTTACATTCTGAATATTGTTTTAAGATTAATAGCAGTTTTAGAGGCTAAATTGTGAGATGCCTTCAATCAAAGCTATGAAAGTTAAAGAGTTACGTCATCACCTTTGGTATTGGTTGGCAATAGTAATGAATGTGTTACTAGTGAGTGCAAAGGAGCTAGAAATGCCGGGTAGCTGTCAGCTGGGGCACTATTATGAGCCGAGTGCTCTCAGCTGCATGACCTGCCCTACTAATGCTTCCATGGTCACTTCTGCAGATGGTAAGTAAACACCAGGTTTCTTTTGCAATTGGAGAGCCTTTAAGTCGGATAAACTGTATGTGGTGCATGCCCGTGTCCATGACTAAAACTAATAAAAAAGCGTTTTTCTACCTCAGCTCAAATTCATTTTTTATCTTGCTCGCACCATACTACTCGCGGACTAAGTGAGAGTGAGACGTAATGGGGTGCTGGCGGCTCAAAGGCTCGAATAGTTTAGGTAGTTGGGTTTTTAGTGAAAATAATGGTAATTAAAAAAAAACATAAGAACTGCTTTATAGTACTTAAGTTCCGTTATTATGCAAAGTTTCATGATATAATTTGAAGTGTTTAATACCAGCGGTTTATAGTTCGGTTTAGAGGTAACTTTGGATTGTTTTTCTATAGAGAACATTTACGTAGTTGTGTTTTCGTACCTAACATCAATCAACTTTAACATATATTTATTTCAAAATTAAATGCTGCAGGATTTTCGACATAACGGCGGAGGATCATGCTAAGAAATTTGAGGTTGTAGGTATAGGCTCCTAACCAGAAGCTCGTTAGCGAAGGGAGAGTGAATGGATGTAAGATAAGGTTGAACTAAATACCTCAGGTTTAATTCTAGCTTAACAACCCGTCAAAGTAGACTAGTGACTATCAGTTTTTGATTTAATGATGAGAAATGTCCTGCATTAACAGACATTAACCTGTTATTTGGTCGATGCTATAGTTTTCTACTATCACCAACTCATTTGCCTAGAATGATTGTCTGTCAGTATTCGGGCTTCTAGGGTCTTATAAAAGGCTCTATCCAATATTGTCCACAGCATTGGATAGATTTCTGTATACTGAATATATTTTTCTATCCCAGGTTTCGGGTGCTCCTGCGCAGAGCACAGCGTGCTAGCAGGTATAGATCGCTGCAGACCGTGCAACGCTACAGAAGTCGTGTCTGCTGATGGGACCGCATGCGTGCCGCGCCGCTGCCAGAATGTTTCTGGTAGAATTGCTTGCAGGAAGTGTCCTGGGGATTACATTACAGGTAAGGCTTCATTCAGAAATCTGTAAGTAATGATAAACTACCTGCTTTCGTCAGTTATTTAGTTCGAGTCGTGTCCGAAAGAGCTGTAGGCCAGTAATACGACGTTAAATAAACTGCCAGAATGAAAGTCCCGATCAAATATAATATTATGTAGATTTAAATTGTGAAAATCTTTTAAGCTGTCAAGAGCGGAGCTTAACCCTAGAGTGGTGCACTGTGAGCATTTTCCCGCTCTCGGCAAAAAATACTGTTTTTATCATATTTGCGAGTTTAGGCTATTTAGAAAATACCTCCATTTTCGTCGTCGACCCGGAAAGGTTAAACTCGATTAGTGCACGAGGGGCTGTAGGAGGAGAAGGTTTTCCCCAACAGGCGTTGCGTGGCGGCTTTTTGCTCACGCAATGAGCAAAATGCCATATGTACAAATTCTGAAAACCTTTTTGCTTTGCAATTGTTTTTGGTTTTTAATATTCGATTTCTAAATAAGTCTGTATTTATTTGATAGGCAGAACCTAAACACGTAGGAATATTTGTTTACTTTTATTTTATAGACAAAAAAAAACCGCCTTCGAAGAAGAACGGCAAATATTCCCAACAAAAAAAAAACACCAAAAAAGGGAGTGCTTTTTCTGAACACTATTATGTTAAAACATAACCTGTAGGTATAGAATAATTTTGTTCTATTTTTCTATATTTTTTTTATAGTAGGCAGCACAAGACAAAAAGTGTCGTTTAAAAAAAAAAATTAAGCTTAAGTTTCTTTGATACAAATGTTTATTAAATAATATGTTTTTTTTATGAATTACCAGAATAACTGCGTTTGGCGTTTTTGCGTAACTTTTTAATTAATCCAGTTTTTAAATTCATGTTCTTTATGGCACCTCTTTAGGTCATGAGCTATGAGAATATCAAAAAATATTTGGCCTAGGTCAAGGGGGAGGCGTGTAAATGGATTCGCAGCTACAATGTATACTAGATTTGCAGTTTATTAACAATGAATATGAGCGGCAAAATGCTCCCCACGCGCTCACTGACGTTATACGGAGCAGTGCGCCCACACTGGGGTTAATAATAACTTAGGTAAAATATATGTTACCAGATCAAGGTAGCAGCTTTAGCAACAATATTTACCGTATATAAATACTTTCTTATAATCTGAAATTTTGCTAGTTATACCTACTTCTTTTCGTTTTTTTTTATTTATTCATACAGTAGTATTTCATACATTAATCTGCATATTAATAAACCTCTGAAGCCTTCTAAAAGTATTGTGTTCAATATATTATATTTCGTTTGTATATTATATCCCACAGTTAATCTGTGAACAGCGTTGTGGGCTACAATATTGTTCAGATGTTTTGTGTATTTATTTTTATATACTGTATATTGTAGCTGTTTGTTGTTCCCTTGAATAAAATAAAATAATATTTATTTTACAGGGACGATTATAACATTAGAAAAATATAATTATTTATTATCTACCCAGTAACCCAAAACATCGACGGCTCACCGCTCAAAGAGGTTCAATGCGTCAAATGCGCGCGCGGCTACAAAGCACAGAACAACGTATGCGCACGATGCAACGCCTGCGCATGCTCAAAGAGCCAGATCATCGTCAGAGGAATCTGTATACCGAAGAGCTATGTGAACTCGAGACCCAAGTATGAGGAGAGTAGTCTGCATCCACTGGCTCTGTTGGATGTGGTGAAACATGAATATTTGTGTATGGTGAGTAGATTTCGGTAATCATTATTTTGTTGGTCACTAATGGAGGTTTATACAGGGTGTTTGGCAGAACGTGGAACATACGAAAATGGTGGATTGGTGGGGTCATCTGCTACTTACTCAGCCCTAATTTATTTGGCCCTGGCCCACTGGTTGATGATTGTCCTTGTTTAGGCTCGTTGCTAGACACCGACAACAGGTCGAGTGAAGGCAACTCTGCAAGTTAAATTAGTTGTTAAGTACACCCGGCGTGTATGTAAACAACTGTGCATGTCCAGTGACTATTAAA
The DNA here is from genome assembly GCA_947363905.1 of Lithophane semibrunnea. Classification (NCBI taxonomy): domain Eukaryota; kingdom Metazoa; phylum Arthropoda; class Insecta; order Lepidoptera; family Noctuidae; genus Lithophane; species Lithophane semibrunnea. The sequence continues at coordinate 4,677,758 of OX376205.1, forward strand.
CTTTCGTATCCTGCGCATGTTACATAATGTAACTTTGCATCGTGTACAAACGCCCTTTAACATTTTTAGATATAAAATAATCCACCGTATCTACTATATTTCATAGTTGTCGTAGACATACCCCGATTATAAAGTTTATATGTATTTCAAAGCCAGTAAGCTACCCTGATGAGCTGGTGAAGGCCGCGGGAATGCGCTGGATGCGAGAAGCACAGAACCGGTCGAAGTGGCGGTGCTTGGGGGAGGCCTATGTCCAGCAGTGGACGTCTTTCGGCTGAAATGATGATGATGATGATGATGAAGCTAGCCGCAAGTAACCCACCAACCTTGCTGGCATTCATTTATTCACCACTGTATATACATACCTCGTTGCGGCGCAAGAGAAGGAATATACATAAAATAAATACCTTATTAAAGATCGATGAAGATAGCTTCGGCAACAGGCTGCGGAGGCAATCATGCATACATATTCCGGAGATTGGAAAGCGTGTAAAGGCTTTGAAGGTAGCACAGATAACAGACAGCATTCATCTTTAATATCGCAATTTGCTTTTCTATTAGGAAAAAGAATGATTTCTTTTTTTTTAAACGGACTAACTGGATACCTCAAAGGTCTCAACTGTGATATTATGAAAAATCCTTTTCATACTTTTTCAAAGAATTTGGTATGAATAATATTATTATATTCTTCACAGTATCAAGCAGAGTTGGTGTAAAGCTTATAGTTCCAAACAACCTACGACTACGAGGCTACGACGTAACTGGCGCGCGTAGTCACCGCTACGTCGGCTACGATGTAGCTAGCGCACGTAGTCACGGCTACGTCGGCTACGATGTAGCTGGCGCACGTAGTCACCGCTACGTCGGCTACGATGTAGCTGGCGCACGTAGTCACCGCTACGTCGGCTACGATGTAGCTGGCGCACGTAGTCACCGCTACGTCGGCTACGATGTAGCTTGCGCGCCTAGTCACCGCTACGTCGGCTACGATGTAGCTGGCGCACGTAGTCACCGCTACGTCGGCTACGATGTAGCGGGCACGTAGTCACCGCTACGTCGGCTACGATGTAGCTGGCGCGTGTAGTCACCGCTACGTCGGCTACGATGTAGCTGGCGCGCGTAGTCACCGCTATGCCAGCTACGAGTTCGTAGCAAATAACTTGATCTTGACGTAGCCTTTAACTCGACAGTTCCTATTAACATTCAAAACACCACGTTTGACTTCCGATGAGGTAGACAGGCGTCAATTCTTACGCATTACTTAAAAACTATGTTAGTAGAAATATAGTTACTAACTAGCTTTTTATTTCACAGCAAAATGATCTTAGAGCCTGTCGCACTTTGGCCAATGAATGCGTCAAGAATTTCTACTCCACTGACCCGGCGGGACCCTGCAGACTATGGATACAATCTAACTTGGCTACACCTAAAGGTAAAAAACCAAACTCTAAAAACAGCGCACCGGTGTACGAAAACGTCTGCCATGACCTAAAAACTCTATATTTTGTGCTCATATATACACTTAAACACAACTGCAGGCGTAGCATGGCGTTTTCTATCTCTACGAAGAATAGACATAGCTTTTTCTATACAAAGTGACAGTTCGTTTCTTCATTTTTGACATCCACCGTAGAAATCTTTCTACAATCTGTCATTTTGTCTTTCATTTCTAACGATCCTTGTCTAGGTCTTTTTATATGTAGACTATTTCGGAAGAAAGTTTTCTATCCTTACTGTCAAAATCACCTATGATAAAACAAAGAATTCTGAGTCGAATTATGTAAAAGAGTGAATTTCGTAAAAAGTGCAGTTGACTCTTTCTATTTTGCTGCCGTCTCGTACTGTCTACTGTCTACAGGAAACGTCATTTTTGTCTACTCTTCCGTCGACAAAACGGTGCTCATGCTACGCCTGCTGGCGAAATGTGGGTGTACTTAGACACACCACTGCCTTATCCTTCGAGGATTACAGGCGTGATGTTATGTTTACATAAAGATAAACTCATCAGAAATACATGGAAATATAAAAAATGGGATTATTTTTCCGAAAATGTAGGACAATTTGAATAATCAATCATCGTTTCAAAATACGTATTTGACATTCGTGTATACTCACACATCTGAAATGTCTTATTATACGTACATAAATGAACATAGGATTACCCGAATCAGTAAAGGGTTGAGTGAAATGTAAATACTTTATTCAATCTACAGATTGAATAAAGTATTTCTAAACACATCATAAATTCCTTTAATAGAAATAAATTAGTTATAGATTCTGACCAATTATAGATTATGACCCGGAAAACGGTTGGTACTAATTCGTTTGTCCTTTTTCTTAAAAATTGTAAGAAAACCCGAGCTTATGTTTAATTTATTAAACCATAATTAAAGGAACACTCTCGGACCGCAACAATTATGGCGACTAGGTTTATTTTATTGCACAATTTAAATTGCATTTTTAAATCAATTTACTAGCTGAGCTCCGCGGTGTCAATCCCGTGGGAATATCGGGATAAAATGTATCCTAGGTAATGGTCTAACCGTTTGGCACAGGGTTAGACCATTACCTAGGCTACATTTTCATCCAAATCCAGTCAGTCGTTTCAGCGTGAGAGCGTAACAAACTCACTTTCACATTTATAATATTAGTTAGGATAGTTTAGAAAACAAATGCGTTTATTTTTCATATAAAAATAAAATTATTTTGCAGAATTTGTTTCGGTCACTCTATGGTTATGAGTTTTTAACAAACAAATAAACAAAGACACTTTCGCATTTACAATATATAAAAAACAATGAGGATAAGATTAGGATTAGGATAAGGATAAATATATAATATATATATATATATATATATATATATATATATATATATATATATATATATATATATATATATATATATATATATATGTTAAGCCGTTAGCACGTTAAGCCGTTGGTCCCGGCTGTCATTTGTGGATCTTTGACAGTCGTTACGAGTCGTCAGAAGCACGAAAGTCTGACAACCAGTCTAACCAAGGGGTATCGTATTACCCAGTTACTGGGTTGTGGAGGTCAGATAGGCAGTCGCTCCATGTAAAATACTGGTATTCAGCTGCATCCGGTTAGACTGGAAGCCGACCCCAACATAGTTGGGAAAAGGCTAGGCAGTTGATGATGATATATATATAGGTATATATATATAATAAATAAATTACAGGCACTTTTGAATTGTCAAGGGGTCGGTCAGTCAGAAAGATGAAGCTAGTTGCCCATTGCAAAGCGTAGTAGGTTCCTATGGAGAAGAAAGATCAAGAAACTCCACGGATATATACACTATACAAGCTATGTTTTAGGAAATCAATCAGTCATCCACACTAATATTATAAAATCGAAAGTAACTCTGTCTGTTTGTCTGTCTGTATGTTACCTTTTTACGCCTAAACCACTGAATGGATTTCGACAAAATTTGGCAAGGAGATAGGTGGCATCCTACTTTTTATCGATATACCACGTGGGCAAAGCCGCGGGCGGAAGCTAGTAGTTAAATAAAATAGTTAAGGAGCTAATTCGATACATGTATTTTTATTTCAGGTTTACCACATCTTACAGTAGAATCAACTTTGGAGGACAAAAATCCAGGAGAGACATACTTAGCGCGCAAGAAGGTACAACTTTCTTATTAAACAATAATATAAATTGAAGCATAATGAAGGATTTACAAAATATTGTGGAAAAGAGATAGAAAAAAAAACTGAACAATTTCTCAAAGAATTAAAAGTATATTTTAGTGTTATAATGTTTCATGTAGTTCTCGCAATTAATAAGTAGAACTAAGAACTTAGTCATTTAAGAAAATTACTGGGAGCTCGTAACTAAGTAATTACAGCCGCACGGGTCGATCCCTCAGGTTAAGCTATGCTTGCCGGGGTTGGTCCGTGGACGGGTGACCATCTTTACATACCGAGGCTCCTCCGTGTCTTGGAAAGCACGTTAAGCCGTTGGTCTCGGCTGTCATTCGTGGATCTTTGACGTTCGTTACGGATCGTCAGAAGCCCGAAAGTCTGACAACCAGTCTTACCAAGGGGTATCGTACTTATTACCCAGTTACTGGGTTGTGGAGGTCAGATAGGCAGTCGCTCCATGTAAAATACTGCATTGCTATTCTGTAACCATATCACCGTGAAAACTTAGGTGAAGTGAGCGAGGCAGTGACAGTTCACTTTAAGCTCACTTCACATAAGTTTTCACGGTGAGATGGTTACAGAATAGCAATGTTGGTATTCAGCTGCATCCGGTTAGACTGGAAGCCGACCCCAACATAGTTGGGAAAAGGTATTGAAAGGTATTAAAAACAGATTGAGGCTTAGAAAATTATTCCAGCGAAATATCCTTCCTTGCCTGTTCTAGAAATACTGGGCTTAAAACTGTTAGTAGAAATGAGACAAATATTTTCACTTGATTGAAAAATGATGAATGCGTGATAAAACTTTTTACTTATGTTTGAACAATCTTAACGTTAGTTTTATTTATTTTCAGCAGGACTTTTTATTAGTTGCAGCGGCAGTGTTCTCATCTGATGGTGGATTTAAGTTTATCAAAGATGTAGATCAAGAGGACTATCCGTGTCATTTGCCCGTGCAAATAAGAATAGGCCGAGATTTCTCGTAAGTTTCTACTCATCTATATTTATAAAAATAAATCCCTATTTCCCTTGGTCACGCCATCACGCGTGAACGGCTGAACGGATTTGGATGAAATTTGGCACATAGGTAGACCATGAACTGGAGAAGGACATAGGATACTTTGTATCCCGATATTCCCACGGGATCGAGACTTATGCGAGTGAAACCGCGGGGCGCAGCTAGTTTTAAATAATAATTACTTACTTTGATATTTTTGTTAATTACGTATTACTTGTATAACACTTAATTAAAAAAACATAACCGTTCCTTGGCAGTCGGTTTATCTTCTTTTTTTTTGGATCTTGTTTGCTAGTCATCATGTACCAAACGGACCGCGACAGTCATATTATTTGAAAAAAACGAACCACCACTAAAATAAAATGAAATCCACCAATTTAATAAAATTAGTCGGTACCAAAAAAAAAATTAAAAAAATGTTTTTTTTTATTGTAGGTAGGTACCGTACTTTTGATATTAGATGCAGTCTATTCAATTTTATTTATTTTGCATACAGTATGCAAGGGTAAACACCGTTGTCACTCAAACCATGGGTAGTTGACTTAAATATAAAAATATATGACCCAGTAACAACAAAAAAAAACCTTATTTTCATTAAAAGATTTGAAAGAGTAAATATCCGTCACTGTCCCGATATTCATGGATACGCGTTCGAGAGAGTTGCGAAACAGCTGACAGCCGGTCATGGAACGTCCCGCGCGCCCAGCTCGCCCCCGCCAACCGCCGGCCGCCGTGTTGAGACGCAAGTTCGTTGCCCTTGCGTGTAGGGTGAAATATTCTTGTGGAAAAATTTAGATTTTCTTTTAAAAAAATAAGTTGTATTTTACCATTGATTTTACGTTCTATTAATGAAACCAAACCACTGGTTTCAAGGATAACGGTGTTTACACTAACACCCTGTATAGTTATGGGTCCTGCCTGAATTAAATGTTTTATTTTTTATTTTATCGTCCATTATTTTGATATTACCTATAATAAACAAAATTAACACGATTGCTTGCAAGCGACTGTTTAAACCCTGCCGAGGTTTAAACAGTCGCTTGCAAGAAATCGTGTAACGTAAGTTATTTTCCAACTAAACAGACAGAACACGGCAAATAAATTCTCTGTCCTTTAAAGTTGTGTTTTATTTATTATTTTTACATTGCAGCCACGATTGCATTATAAATGTATCGAAGCTTACCGATGATTTGAACGAGACGATCGCCCCCTATTTGTATGCAGACGGGAAACTCGTTCAAATACCAGTTTATCCGAGGAAACCTAACGGGAATACTGTACAGGTATGAAATGAACATAAATTGCTGTAAAACTAACGGGTATACTGTACAGGTATGAACATAAATTGCTTTAAAACAAACGGGTATACTTACTGTACAGGTATGAACATTCATTGCTATAAAACTGTATACCAGCCCTGTAGGTCTATTCTGTACGGGTTTTGCGGCCGATTAGGACCAGGCCCCGGTCGATGGCGCATCGTGTTCCACGCGCGCCTCAAAGAGATGTCAGCACAATTGGCGGGGTCCGCTAGGACCGATGCCTGCCAGGGTTGCGGGTTAGTCCGAATGGGATACCGTGACCTTGGCAACAGGCAACTGAAGGAACACGGGTGGGTTTTAGTCAGTAAAAGTCTGACACGCCCTTCCGCTCCGCCCAGAGCGGGAGAAGTCATTGTACGATTTACCACCATCAAAAAAAAAAAAGCTCTATTCTGTACAAAATCTCAGCGTGAAAATTGAGGTGAAGTGAGCTTGAAGTGATCTGTCATGAATCCCTAGCAACAGGTGGAATGACTCACCTCACCTTAGTTTTCACGGTGATTTTTTTACTACTGTTACAGTAAGACCTGTAGCACACCGCCGCGAAATCATAATCAGCGTATAATATTCCCACCGCGCCGGGACACAGGCCTCCTCTCTGTGAGAGAGTGTGGGCCGTAATCGCGGGTTGGTAGATTTTACATGTCTTCGAATTTTTTGTTCTAGGACATGCCGGTTTCCTCAGGATGTTTTTCTTCTCCATTTTGAGAGCAGTGGTGATGAAATAATTTACACAAAGTAAAGCGCCTGTCAGGGTTCTAACCTACGACCTACAAGTCGTAAGTTGCGGCCGTTACTAGTGGGCCACCACTGTATTTTTAATTCTACCTAATTTTTACAGAGGGGTACCTGGTTATCGGGGAAGTTCAAGCGTTACTTCATAATGGATAACTTTCTGTCGACTATCGCGAATGTCACCAACACTATCTACTTACGAACATTGGTGATAAGACTACAGTAAGTAAATTATCAACCGTATGTATATGTCATTACCGTAACGTTAGTTTACAATATAACGCATTATTTTTCGATAGTTTATATTTTTTTATGGAGCTCGTGGCGTAATAACAGCCACACGTGTCGATCCCGGTTAAGGTTAAGCTACGCTACCGGGGTTGATCCGTGGATGGGTGACCATCTTTACATACCGAGACTCCTCCGTGCCTCGTCCCGGCTGTCATCGTAGATCTTTGACAGTCGTTACGGGTCGTCAGACGCCCGAAAGTCTGACAACCAGTCTTACCAAGGAGGGTGAAACACGTGTCGATTTCTTACAGGGTTTTTTATGACTCCTGACGAATAGTTAAGCGGAATAGGTTACTAAATATGTCTACGTCTATTGTATTTTCTATTGGATTTCCGCAAAAATCGAGCCCCAATCAATTAACTATCCACAAATTCAGTAGTTCAGTACTTCTTTGTACAAGATAAAAGGGTTATTTTTACTCAGGATTGAACGAGATAAAAGCAGTCCCAGCTCGTTACTAGTGCGCATATCGGTTGAAGCGAGCTACGCCACGAAGTCCCCTCTCTCAGAGTCAGTCGTGATGACTTTGAGAGTGGTGCATGTTATGCCTAATGCTGGTGTTCACCGTGGTATAGAAGTAAGTTACCCACAGCAATATCTTAAGACATTTGGAATCATTTACTTATTCACTTTTTTAATGTTCTGGTAGAATCCGAATACGGTATCACCTCGCCTGTGTCTGTTCGTCTGTTACACGTGTTTTAAATGATGGCTATCATAACAGGCAAAACAGTGGTGCCGTAAGACGCTTTCGTAGTGAAACTGATATGCAATTAACTGAACCTTGTTGGTATGTTTTTACAATCCTGAATTGTTAGGTACTTTACAAAGGTTATAAAAATACTTCGCCGCCCTTAGGCAAGATGATTAATTGCACCGTCTCGCCTTCAACCAAAAGCAAGAAATGAAAATTTAGGCAATAAACCTACAGTCGCCCATAAAGCTGGTTTCATAAATAAAGGTCACGCGAACATAAAACAGTATTAAGTTTACGTTTTTTTCTGACTTTATCGTAACAAAAGGAGTTTTTACATACATGAATTTTGGAATAGGAATATTCCTTCAATTATTTTTTTGGATTTTTCCTCTTTTTGTCATGTATGTTAAAAACGTACCTTATCGATATTTGGCAGCTGATTAAATATAGGAAGGTTAAAAAAAAATCAAGAACTGTGGTAGGTACGCAACATCTTTTTTTTGGCTTATTGGTGACTCGCACGAAACAGACGAATCGACATTTTTTCCTGAGGCGATTCGCACGACGTTAATTTATTTGTAGGCGAATCGATTTCTGGACTTATCGGTTCGCCTACAAATAAATTAAAATCGTGAAAATCGCCTCAAGAAAAAATAATAATATTTAAGCCCGTTTCAAGCGAGTAAATTCGTGCGAATCACCAAAAAGCCTTTTTTTGAAGCGTTGGTAAGCAAATAACTTCTTGACTCTTAGCATTGTAAACAGATTTACCCAAAAGTACATTATATTCCAGATATGGGGCGGAGTGCTGGGCTGCCTCCTAACTTTTTACGCGATGGTACAATGGAGAGGAGTGGTCCGCAGAGGAGGACTGTATGCATCTGTGGTGCCGCTACTTACAGGGGCTATTGCTGACACCTTGTACTTTGTAAGTCTATCAAATAATAGCTAATGTTGTGTCCTTAGCAATGATCGACAATAACAATTAACAATAACGAATAGTCGATAAAACTTAGCGTTTCAATTAGACAATTTTTTGCGAAACACGTGAAATAGGTGGCTCAGAAAAGATTGGTCGTATTATTGGCGGCCAATGTTTGTATTTGCTAAGATTGAGTCTTTGTCTTGGGCCCTGGGTGAGCTACAGTCCCAGGCTACGCTCAGGAATTCAGCCAGCCTTAATAGGACATAAAGAAAAATACGGTGCAACCTTGGCTGTCGACAGCAGCACAGCCCACCCCATTTTGTACCAGAAATATTCCATTTAACAATAACAGAAACAATACGGAGAATTGTCACTTGTCAGCATATTAACAAACTGTTAATTCAGATTATTTCAGATTTTGCGCTGCGCGTACAAACCGCGGTAATGAAACCATAGCGACTTCTTATTCAACGCCAACGCCATCTAGTTAGAAAACAGGAACTAATACGTCTTTAAGCCCGTTCACGGCCTCGCGGCCTCGAGCGATACGATTTTATATTGGATTTTATTCTATCCTTAGTCTTAATCAAAAGGTATGCCGTCAGGTTTTTAATTACCCTTTAATGCTGTCCTAGGCTGCATGGTTCTCAACTCTCCATGCTTTGGCCGCGGAGGCCGGCACACTCGGGTTAACTCTGCCGTTGTCATGGGGAGAGGAACGCATCATCAAGGCTTTCATATATACGGCTGTTGCATTGAAGGTTGGTGATCATTTAATTCGTATTTTTACAGAGCATTGCTTTAATTTATCGAACTCGTTTTTTTAAAAGTAGATATGTGCTAGGAAACGTGTGTTTAAAGTTTGTAGCCGTCTGTATTTTGTAGATGTCGCAGCCATATTGTATAACACGCCGTATTACAAATAGGCGCGCCCGACGTTTAGCTTTATTGTCAACAAGAAGCAATGTAGGGTGACTATAAATTATCAATAACAAATCCAAAAAAGGCAAAATTTCTGAAATCTCAATTATTTTTTTAAATAAGAAATTGTTATAGTATAATTTTCTTATAATTTTTTTTTAACATTTCTTATATTAAAATGCTTACAAGCATGCAATAATTTGTTAGAATATGTACTGGTCATTTAATACTATGCTAGAAAATATAGGTTCTGAATGTTTTTATCTTAATCTTTAAAACTTGTTTTTATCTTTAATTTAAAATTTTATTTATTTATTACATATCTTAACAAAATGGGAACAAAACAAAGTTCTAAATTCAATATTATTTTCACTTTGTGTGTGACACCGTTGTCGTTTGCGACGCCATTTTTGTAGTTATGATCATGCGGCGCGTGTTAGATTTCAAAGCGGCGTATCGAAGATGCGCCCGTTTGTATGTGGGCACCACGTTACTAAGCCGCTTTGACGAACGCGAATTGCTCATACAATGCGGCGTACTTTATTTCAGCCGAATTGAAATCCGGCTGAACGAAAGGTTGCATTTCAAAACAGCGACGTTTTTCAATCGGGCGCGCCTATTTGTAATACGGCGTGTTATACGATAAGGCTGCGACGTAGATACATCGACACAAGTCGATAAACACGTCAGTTTAATCAATCATAATTTTTGAGCAAATATATATTATTAAAAATCTGAACTGAAAAATGAAGACTCTTACCTGGTTTCCATTCGCCGCGCGAATACACGATCGTTCGAACTGTTTGACAGAGATCACTTTCCGGATTCGAACAAAAAGCGACATACGCAACCGATCGCGTATTCGCGCGACGATCGCTTAGGTATATATAGGTATAGGCCGCGGCCTTAGCTGTAACATGAAATGCTGAAAAACAATGAGATCTAATAATTTTGTCAAATTAAAAGATGATATAAAGAGACAGTGTTAATTTATTTTCGTTGCCTGTATTGAATTTGGATATAAATAACCTAACTTTATTTTTTGTGTCCGAAAAAAACTTTACCTGCTGCGAATATAATGATCTTATTACATAGACTACAAGAAGCTTCTTTCTCTTAACTTTTTCTAAACGTCTATCTCATGTTCTGACAAGGGTTCAGACTATTTTAAACTTTAATTTAAAGGTCCTTAGGTACATAGTATTTTTATTTCAGGCTATAAAGGTAGCGTGGTTCAATTTCAATCAATGTCGATGTGACATGTTCTTCTTGGATTGGTCGGAGTATAATGCACCTTTTAAAGGTATGTATTCTAACTATCTATGCTCCACTACGATTTGCCCGCGGCTTCGGCCCGCATTATGGAGGTTGGAAATTATCCAACGGGAACTTATTATCAGGATAAAAAGTATCCTATGCTCTATGGTCCTGTGTTCAAACATTTCATCGATATCCGTTCAGCCGTTATGGAGTGGAAAGGTAGCAGATAGACAGAGTTACTTTATAATTTATAATATTTGAATATTAGTATCTAACTACTTGCTCAAAAAGCCGCTAAGCTAAAGTGGAACTGGGCTAGCCACGTATGCCGTATGAGCAAAAATAGCCACTACGTGGAACCCTGATACAGCTAGAAGGCATACCAGGCATACCAGACTCCGTAGAAGATGGCGGGACGAGGTAGAGACAACAAACGACTAGTGTTCTACATCAGCCCTGGATCGAGAGATCAGAGCTGGATGTCATCGGAAGACGCTTTGCACTTGTCCAGCAGTGGGATGACCCAGATTATCCGTTACAGTATATTCTTCTTGTTACTTGTACTGTTCCCGTTCCCTTAGTTTGGCCCGTTAGTGGAGCTTATCGGTAGCTTATGTCAGTTTCATACATTTTTTACTTTCCCATCATCAGCTGATAGACTGTCAGTTTTCCTAAGACCTCAGGTCGTCCGTCAGTCATACCATTCCTTTGAGTATCAAGCAGTATCATCGAAACTTTTGTAGGAGCAACTACGTCTGACAAGTATAACAGCTGGAGAGCCACCACCTTAGCCAGGGAGTGGAGTGGGATGCAGACTATGAGGAGAGTGTCTCCAGGTTACACTGTCACTCTGGCACTGCTTGTTCTACATGTAAGTGATCATTGTTCTTACTGGGGCAAGTGTACCTTGAAATCTATTCTTAGATAATTTATTGATTTTTTTTTAAATGACTGACTCGACATTTTCTTTCTACCTGTCAAAATGAAAATAGATTCCCTAGACCTTTCGTTTGTTTTGTTCTATTTATTGGTATTCTATATTTAAACTAGATAGACCCCGAAGTGGGCCCACGTGGTGGATTATGGCCCACTCCCTATCACAGAGAGGAGGCCTGCGGGTGCTTTGCGGTTTTCCGAACAAAAAGTGATATAAATTAACACGACAACGATCGCATATTCGCGCGACGTTCTCTTTTAAATATGACACCTTTACTTAGTTCAATATAATATACGTATTTAAAGGCTATAACCCTCGGATATTGGGAGCCTAATCAATTAAAAACCCTGTCAATTCTCATGTCAGCTGTTGTGATTAGACGACGAATTCAATATAAATTCTTAGTTGACACAGGGTTTGACAGAAGCTTTCAGAAACATTTTAGGTATTCGGGATCTATCCTATGAATTATAAATACCTACGGCACATTGAGATAAAGACAAAGTTAGCTTTTTAAAGAGTGGGATCTGGGTGTGATATTTTTTTTGTGTCTGTTACACCCCCTTCCCCCCGTCTGTTACTGCAGATAGTAGGTACTTAGTTTAATATACGTAGTAGCAAAATCATAAAAAAAAACAATAAATAACGTCATTTTATGTTAGGTCATGTCTCCCTGGCAATCCTACCTCCCGCCGAGCCAAGGCTATCGATGGGCAGTAGCTACAATAGCCTGGTGGTCATCATACATCACGCTACTATGTTCACGATGGGTGGTCGACAGACTGCGAGGGTCCCCGACCGCTGCTCTGCCGAGAATATGCAGCAGTGTAGGACTGTCGCTCCTAGTGTTCGAGGAAGAATACTATAGTCATTATGTGCATGGACGGTAAGGATTCTTTATTTAAATAGGCTTTCAGTTATTGACTGACATAATTGCACCGACCAATTTATGTACCTACTTACCTACGGGCGGTCGGCAGATAAACCTTCGTGCGTAACTGTCGCGCACTCATACTATTGCGTACTGCTACTTACAATGAGATTTCGAAGCACGTCGTTACGGCCGTTTTCTAAGAAGATAAATATAATACTGATACATATATTGTGCCTGTACCAATGCATGCACCCATTATGAATAATGTTTTGCGTGCCCGGGGTAACCAAAAGTAAAAGTCGTTTCCCAGCAATTATTTTTGTACAATATTCCTTAGTTCGATGTACAGAATGCGTAGATGCAATGACGGGTTTTTGATGGGCCTTTTTACACTCTGCATCTACGTACATAGTTACATTGTTCCAAATAATCAGTCAATATATGTACCTACCTAATATGGTGAGAAGCTTTCATAAACTCTTCTTGTCTCATTAAATTGAATGAATGTTTGTTTAACTTTGTTTTGTTTAGAAACGATGACTCCAAAGACTTGAGATCAATGGCGGGACCTCTAGCTACATGTCGTGTGGTTTGTGCGCCACAACTGAGGTACCTACATATATACTTACCATATTCACCTTCAATAATGATGCATTTTAATTTTCATTGTAATAAAAAAAAAACATTTTGTTTCAGGATTGTCTATAAACAGCTATCTCTCTCCATCCCAGGTATTTATGTACTTACGTTATTTTACGTAAGTATACCTACATACTCGCCGGTGCTTTTAGGTAGTTAAGTAATAATAATGGTTTATTTTCTTTTAATTAGGTGCTCAGGCTAGACTGAGTACCTACGTAGGCACCTCCCTAATTAAAGGAAAACAAGTCATTTTTAGGTGGTATCTAGGTACTGTTTGATTTTACGTTAATTAAAATTAATTTAATATTTTTTTTAATAAGTTTTTTTTTTAGGTTTAGGAGAAACCGAAACTCGACAATCTCTTTTGTCTCGATTCTTGGCTGCATTCTTCGAAAGGGTAAGATTCTCATTATATCACAAGTAGGCTAAGTTCTACCACACACAGATGTACTGACAAACTGATGATAGTGTGTAGTAGCCTAGGTACCCGGATGCGGGCACCGCGGGACCCAGGCGATGGTTGAGAGACGAGGCCTAAGTCCAGCAGCGGACGTTTTGCAGCTAAAATTTTAAAACGGTCACCGTTTTAAGGGGTCGCTAGCTAAATGATTCAGTTCCAAACTCCTGAATCTTTACCAATTGTTTTCATAGGCTCTAGATGGTCTCAGCTGGGTTGCCAGCGAGCGCACTGTACTTGAACGACTGATGAACGTGGAATTCAATACCAGGGAGGCTGGCAACACCAGCACGCTGTTGTACGACCCTGAAGACAATACGCCTTCGTGCTTCTCTGTCACTTGGTAAGTATCTAGGTGGTCTATACAACATTATTTTTGTTTATGCTAAACCCGAAAAGGGGTCATTTTACTCATCATTTGAACAACTTTTTCTATGGGACCAACCTTGAAATCACGAAAAAAAAATCAGCCGTTCCATACATTTGTGTTCACTTAAATCGACAAAATATATGGAACAGCTGATGTTTTTTTATGAAGAAGAAGAATAGAAGTAATGTAAAAAAAACAGGACATGGCGAGTGGGACTGGCACGCTAAGGGTCCATCTCATCAAAACTTTACCTTCGTAGTTTTTTTATCTTCGTTTTATTATTGCCATAATAGCAACCATAGTAGCACTTAATCTGTCAAAATTCCACTAGGCTTATACCTAGGATAAAAAAATAAAGCCCTGTGGCAAAAAACGGACACGTAGACAGCGCGACGCGAGCGAAAGCCTAGGTTCCGTTGGCACACTTTGTGTGCGGATCCCTAAAGAAGAAACGAAATTCTTTCCTAGTTTTTATTATTTTAATGTCTCATTGGGACACTGTGTATGGATCCTTAAGAGAGGAAAAGAAATTCTCTCCTAGTTTTAATTTGAATGTCTCAGGTGGGGAGAAGAGTGGAGCTTATCAACATTTGACGCAATGCTCTTCAGTTGTCTGTTGATGGCAACAAACGACCCTCTGGTGGCTGCACTAGCTACTCTAATAGTGTGGCAGGTGAGAGCAATGATACCTTAATAAAAAAATTACTAGTAAAAATACACGAGTATAAATACTCAAAATTCAAAAGCGATTCTCAAATAACGATACGATAACGATCCTTTGATAAAAGAGTTTTTTCATAATAGGTTTTTCAAAGTTAGGACCGGCGCACATCTGCGAGGCGCAGCGCAGCGCATTTGTCACTACCAAACAATTATCAACGTTACTCGCCTAAAAATAAAGTTGAGAATAAATAACCTGAGACGCGCTTTCCGCTTAGACGCACTCTCGAGATAATTTTAAGGGAAGTTTATTCATTTTCAACTTTATTTCAACTGTTGCAGGTTCGATATTTGTTTTGCAGTGACAAATGCGCTGCGCTGCGTCTCACCAGAAGTGCGCCGGCCCTAAGGTTTCGAGAATACCATGTCCGTAACACTTTAAAATTTCTATCAATACTTTAGAAAATCATTGCTTTCTGCAGTCCTGTGTAGCTGGATTCCCCAGCTCGGGCAAAGTGTTATTGAGGTTTTCCAACAGGAATTTATCAGTAGTAGGTAGCCCGGAGTCCAACTTTGTAGATAGAAGCTGCCGAGGACAGAAACACAATAGGAAATAATCACATAATAAAATGTTTATTTGTACACTTAGGATAACATACATAAGTACACAAGGATATAAATATTGTACAATAGAGTTACATTAAAGGGCGAAATGATGAGGCCAAAATCCTAAAACACAAGCAAATGGGACACAGACAAGTTCTACCTACCCATCCTCGAAAATACAGGCGTGATGTTCGGGTAGCAAAAAAATGTTTTTTTAGTACCTACATAACCTTCATACAGAAATTCATATAAGAATTCAAGCAAAAATTAAAAGATTCAATGAATGCAATGCAATCAAATCTATTGAAATATATGATACAGTAATCTTCCATAAATAAATTGGATTCCGAGTAAACAAGCTCATTTCGAGCATGAAAACAAGTCAGGATCGAACGGAAAACTCCTCTATGTCTAAGGTAACGAACCCGACGGAACAAGGAAACATAGGACCCTATAATACCTACCTATAATGTTATAAATACATTAAGGGCCATAGTTTCCGGACTGACCTTGCGCTTGTGGGCGGAGCTTAAGTCCCTACTCTAAAACACGCGCGGTGGCGCGCTACACTAAAATGTTGATCAAAGAATATGCAGGGGCGCAGACATGCGCACGTAGGTCGCCATTTTTGCCTACGATACTTGTGCCTCATTAATGGTAGATGCAAGGCTGATATTTGTATAGATCGATACTTATGTTTGTGCGTATAAGTATATTTTATGTTTTGAACAGGACATTATTTTTAGCATATATGTGGAAGAAAACTTTTTACAAAAAAAAAAAACAACCGACTTCACAAAAAACAATAAAAAAGTGAAAAATAACTTTCTTTCTCTTTCTTTCTCTTTCCTACATTACCAGCAAATAAATGATTTATTTCTTTCTCTTTCTCTTTCTCTTTCTCTTTCTCTTTCTCTTTCTCTTTCTCTTTCTCTTTCTCTTTCTCTTTCTCGTTCTCTTTCTCTTTCTCTTTCTTTCTCTTTATTTCTATCTCTTTCTTTCTCTTTCTTCAATAGGGTTTTCCATCTGAAATTTCTCAGTGGTAGCCCGGAGTCTGGATCAAACAGGTAATCCAGACATGTAATATAATACATGGAACTTAAAACATAACTGGCGAAATGTGGGTGTACTTTAGGTACATCTCTGTCTCACCCTTCGGGGAATAAACGCGTGATGTTTTGTTGATAAATATGTTTGATGAATGACTTATTAAAAACGTAGAGTAAAATCACGAATACAGCAGATTTATTTCCTTCTTTCTTCTTTCTCTTTCTTTCTCTTTCTTTCTTTCTCTTTCCTTCTCTTTCTTTCTATTTCTTTCTCTTTCTTTCTCTTTCTTCAATTGGGTTTTTCCATCTGTTACCGATACTTATGTTTGTGCGTATACGTATATTTTATGTTTTGGACAGGGCATTATTTTTAGCATATTGTATGTGGAAGAAAACTTTTTACAAAAAAAAAAAAACAACTGACTTCACAAAAAACAATAAAAAAGTGAAAAATAACTTTCTTTCTCTTTCCTACATTACCAGCAAATAAATTATTTCTTTCTTTCTTTCTTTCCCTTTCTCTTTCTCTTTCTTTATCTTTCTTTCTCACTCTTTCTTTCTCTTTCTTTTTCTTTCTCTCTCTTTCTTTCTCTTTCTTCAATTGGGTTTTTCCATCTGAAATTTCTCAGTGGTAGCCCGGAGTCTGGATCAAACAGGTAATCCAGACATGTAATATAATACATGGAACTAAAAACATAACTGGCGAAATGTGGGTGTACTATAGGTACATCTCTGTCACACCCTTCGGGGAATAAACGCGTGATGTTTTGTTGATAAATATGTTTGATAAATGACTATTAAAAACATAGAGTAAAATCACGTATACAGCAGATTTATTTCCTTCTTTCTTTCTTTCTATTTCTTTCTCTGTCCTAAATTACCAGCAAATAAATGATTTATTTTATTTCTTTCTCTTTCTCTTTCTCTTTCTCTTTCTCTTTCTCTTTCTCTTTCTATTTCTATTTCTCTTTCTCTTTCTCTTTCTCTTTCTCTTTCTCTTTCTCTTTCTCTTTCTCTTTCTCTTTCTCTTTCTCTTTCTCTTTCTCTTTCTCTTTCT